>PVKE010047969.1:0-11746 GCA_004027555.1 Craseonycteris thonglongyai | reverse complement strand
GGAAGCTTTGTGTTGTAAAATACTGCCCTTTGAACATGTTATGAAAATAGTCACAAAGATAATCAACTCTATTCAAGCAGCTCCATTGCAACATCGACTTTTCAAGGCCCTGTTAGAAGATACTGAAGATAAAGAACATGATCTCATCCTGCATACTGAAGTACGTTGGCTCAGTAAAGGTAACGTTCTTACAAGATTTGTGAACTTAATTGAAGAAATAAAAACATTTATACATGATGAAAATGAAAATTAGGATGAACTAACAGACTCTTGCTGGCTGGTGGATTTGGGTTTTCTTGCTGACACCATGGAAAAATTAGATTCTTTCAATTTGGAGTTGCAGGGAAAAGACAAAAATATAGCTGAAAAGATAAGCTCTGTAAACGCATTTAAAGCAAAATTGACTTTGTTGATATCACATCTGCATATCAAATCTCTCATGCACTTCCCATATATGAGGAAAATGCTAGGTAACAATGAATTAAACGTGTCATTATTTATTGAGACCCTGCAAGTGCTTCAAAAACAGTTTGAAGAGAGATTTCTGCAGTTTACAAATATCGAGCCAATTGTCCCCTTCTGTATCAATCCTTTTACTTGCCAAATAAATGTAATAGAACTAGCCGCATGTATTGCAGACCTTGTTCAGGGGAAAGCAGAAGAACTAGAGTTAGAAATTTTGAACTTTAAGAACAGTATTTTGCTAAAATCCTTAATATCAGAGGACTTATGGAACATTGTCGACAAAGAAAGGTTCCCATTTTTAAAAAAAGCGGCATATAAAATCAAATCGTTTTTTGGGTCAACGTATTTATGCGAATCTTTGTTTTCAAACATGAATTTAATAAAATCACGATATAGATCTCAACTTACCAATGAGCATCTTAATAATTGTTTGCTAACAGGGTTGTCGTCATACTCTCCTAATTACGAGGCACTGGCCAATGAAATGCAATGCCAAAGATCACACTGACAGATTGGGGTTTTTTGTTTTCTTTTCTTTTTTTTAAATTATTTTATTATACGTGTGTTTTTTATTTACTTTGTATTATGTTTTGTATATATGTTCCTTTGTGTGTATATAATTTGTACAATAAATTTATTATTTTAAAATTATTTTTGTTTATTATTTTTTATTCTCATTCAATAATAAATATCCTTAGAAATAGCTGGTGCCCGCCACCCTACTGATATTTTAGAATGCGCCCTGGGGTATAAAAAGGTTGGGAACCCCTGTCCTAAGCATTTCTTTACTACTTTCCAACTTCCCTACTTTTCTCCTGTATCCACTTCCCCCTTTTCTGGTCTTCCAGAAAATTACTAGGGTTCAACGGTGGGTGATTTTTTCAACTTTGATGACTACCTTATATTTAATATAGGGCTTTGTGATTTATTACTTACCTTAGAATTACAGCAAGAGATTTATTGTCAGACACATTGGGGTTGTTCTGCCTTTATCACTTTTAGCTGTGTGAACTCAATAATCCACAAGCCACTCTCTCCTCATTTGTATGGATATGTATAATATCTATCAGGGAACTCAGAGAGTTGTGATAGCTACTTTCATTATTGGATATGTTTTATTCAATATTCCTGGCATATTAATTTATAGTCAATTAAAATTATTATTTTTATCACTTATCTATTCTATTTTCATAAGAACTCTCTGAAATAGGTGAATATATTTCTTGTTATAGTAAAACAAAAATTAATAAATGTTTGATTACAAAAGCAATGCATATTAATTAAAAAGAACTTTAGAAGTATCAAAAGCATATGTAATTCTGACCTAGTAATAGTAGTTATGAATATTTTAGTCCTTTTACCAGTTTTTTTCGAGGACAGATGGACTTTATAAAACATACTGGGACCATGTCCTATATAAATTTTGTAATGCTACCTTTTCTTCACATTCTAGGGTAAACATTTTTTTCTTATTTACTAATCTTTAAAACAACTTTGATAGTTATATTATTAATATATATATTTATAAAGATATACAATTATTTATTTAACTGTTATTTTATTTATAGATTTTTTAATAAAATTTTTATATATAAAATATTTTATACTAGGTACTTAGAAGAATAATTATTGAATAAAATTATGTGGACACAAGTGCTATTGATACATATTATTAAGTTTCTTTTAATGAGTCCTTTTTTAATCTTAACCATGCAAAAGTCTCTATTAACTCAAAATCAATTTTGGTTATATAATCTCTTCTTCAAAAATATACAAATACTTTTCACTTTAAGATGAAACAGTCCCTCTTGATACATCTTTAATTACAATTCATGAGTGGGATGGTAGTTTTAACTGGAGTTGACTAAGATATTTTAGAGAATGGAGCTTCTATGAGTGGGGCAGACAGGCCTAATTGGGATGGGAACAATATATGAAAGGAGGTAGTGAAAGAGGAGTAGACAAATTACATTTTCAAGCTGTACCTTAGGATTAGACCCTGAACATGGGAATGAACATAGCATTTCTCCTTTTCCATCTAGCACTTTTATACTCTTGCTTTAGTATCCCTAGAACTCCTACCCCTTGGCTGATAGCATTAAAACAATCTTTCAACCACAATTTGTGCCAAATAGGTGTTTCTGTATTACCGTGTTTCCCCAAAAGTAAGACATCCCCCGAAAATAAGACCTACTTACAGTGTTGCCTCTCAATGAAATATAAGGCATCCCCTGAAAATAAGACCTCCCAGATAATAAGGCCTCCCTCGAACATTAGGCCTCCCCGATAATAAGGCCCCCCGAAGCTACCGTAACTCTGGACTGTGGACCGTAGCGGCGGGCGCCGCTGTGCGGCTCACTGTTGGCCACAGCGCAGCCGGAGCAGACAGGAAGTGCAAAGTCTCTTTTAATCAGAAGATGATGACATGACTGTCATTGAATAAATGAGTAAATGTACCATAGATTGTTGTACATGGAAATAATGGTAGTAACAAAAAATTCTTGATACTGTAGGATTCATAGTTTGGTTATGCTGGTTTGTGATGACAACTACTATCGTACCATATACAGGTAATAAATTTCCTTTTTTTTTGTTCAACAATAAATGTGTACCATATTCTTCTTCATGGAAAAATAAGACCTCCCCTGAAAATAGGACCTAGTGCATCTTTGGGAGCAAAAATTAATATAAGACACTGTCTTATTTTCGGAGAAACAGGGTAGTTCTATGAACACAAATGAAACAAACAGTAAACTGTATGACACATAGCAAAAATCCTCTATTTTGGGGTTTGCAGTTACTTATATTACTGATGAGGTGGCTCAATCCAGTCAGTTTAGACTGAGTTCAGATGTCCCCAGAAGAGCAGATTGTTTTCCCATTCTGTTCTTTGTGCAGCGTAGCCAATTGGAAGGCACCACTTTGTTCAAGCGTGCCAAGCCAGGGACATTACCTTAAACACAAGTATGCATTTCAAACCTTGAACAAACAGTCTGCTTAATAAAATAAGGGACATGGTTTGGGGTTTTTTTTCACTTCTCTAGAAATTCACAAATATCACTTGACAGGTGACAGTTCCTCCCTCACAAAAGGGGCTGTTTGCTTTCTGCTTTGGTGTTTGGGTAAACTGCCGCACTCACTGGCAGAGAATTTATTGCCTAGGGGAAGGTGTTTGCAGTCAGTATGTTTAATCTGAAAAGAAACCCTTCCCTTCTATCCTCTCCCTCTGTTGTTCAGGAGGGAGAGTTGGAAGTGATAGCCTCAGGGAAATAGTTCCCCTAACACCTGTCTTTGGTGTTACCTCAACAATGTTACTCAAGACATTATGCTTAGTGTGTATGCATTCAAAATGACAAAGTTGAAGAGGGCAGATAAACAGAAAGGGGTTTTAGTAGAAAGAGAGGAGCTGATTCTGACCTTGCATCTTCTTAAAAACTGATCAGATTGAAATCCGAGCATGCTGACTTAAAGAGAATCTGATTTGTTTGAAGTAATACTCACATTACATTGACAATCATGTTATTTAATATAGTTTTAATCTACAAAAGTTGGAAACTTCTACAAGCTTGACCAATCTGCAGCCCGCTGGCCACATGTGACCCAGAATAGCTTTCAATGTGGGCCAACACAAATTGGTAAAATTTCTTAAAACATTATGAGATTTTGTTGCAAATCTTTTTTATTTTTTTTAAGCTCATCAGCTATTGTTAGTGTTAGTGTATTTTATGTGTGGCCCAAGACAATTCATCTTTTCCAATGTGGACAGGGAAGCCCCTGTTCTACGATATTAGACTTAAAAGTTGTACACATGATCTAGTTCTAGTTCAATCTTCCTTTAATAGAAGGAAAAACTAAGCTTCAAGTTAATTACTGTTGACTTCTTCAACATTTCCAATAGAGATTGTGGATGAGTCAGGATTAAACCTAACTTTCTAAATTTCTAGATCTGCCTTTCCATCTACTATCAGAAATTGTTGTAAAGAGTTCAGGCTCTGAAGATCAATGGCTACCTGAATTTAAATTCAGCTCTGTCATTCACCATTTGGATGACATTGGCTAAATTATGGTGTGTTCCTGAGCCTCAGCTTTTCCATTTGTGAAATGAAGATCATGGTGTTGATGACATACCACAAAGAAAGCTGTTTTGAGACTTGAGACATGACGTGTGGGTTGGTACCCTGTTTCCCCGAAAATAAGACAGTGTCTTATACCCTGTTTCCCCGAAAATAAGACAGTGTCTTACCCTGTTTCCCTGAAAATAAGACAGTGTCTTATATTAATTTTTGCTCCCAAAGTTGCACTAGGTCTTATTTTCAGGGGGATGCCTTATACGTATTTCAGCGAGAGGCAAAACTGTAAGTAGGTCTTATTTTCGGGGGATGTCTTACTTTCGGGGAAACACGGTAGTTGCTGTCACT
This sequence comes from Craseonycteris thonglongyai, assembly GCA_004027555.1. Taxonomy (NCBI): domain Eukaryota; kingdom Metazoa; phylum Chordata; class Mammalia; order Chiroptera; family Craseonycteridae; genus Craseonycteris; species Craseonycteris thonglongyai. The sequence continues at coordinate 6,863 of PVKE010047969.1, read as the reverse complement.
CATTAGAATGTTAAAAATCTGAAAAATGATAATTACTAATCCAAAGTAGAGCAATTGCTGATGCAGGGAAAAAAATAAAATTTACATAGACATCTATTTTTGTATTTCCAAAATGAAGGTAATATTTGAAAATATGCTAATAATAGGTAAAATCTGACTACCCTTTTCCATTTGAAACTAACTAAAGTTGAGGTTTTCTTCAAACTAAGATCATATTTTGAAGCAGATTTCCTTTAAAAGCTTGTATTCTCTCTATTAGTTTTCATAGAACTCATGAAAAACATTGTTACTTTAATTACAAAGTATCATTTTATTTTAGTTATTTGGATATGGCTCAGTAAACTTAACCTAATAAAACATTCCCTTTTCCAGTATAATAATTGGGAGCTTAAGCTTTGGAATTGGACATAGTACTGATATATCTGGTTTTGAATCTAATCACAATAATGAAGTCAGAATTGCATCATCTCTTAGATAGTTTACTGGTTCTCAAACTGTGGTCTCAGAGCCAGCAGCATAACAATACTTAAGAACCTATTTTAAATGCAATGTCATAGGTTCTCCTCCAGATCTACTGAATTAGAAACTGAGGAAGGATGGCAAAGATCTTTCAATAAACTCAAGTGATTCAGTTGTTTGGGAATCACTGGTGTAATCCAGTAAATTAACATACATGTTTTTTTTTAAGTAGGGAATCTCAGACTTCAAATGCAAAGTGGCTTACTCAACAGTACACAGCCATAATAACAAAGAAGAAAAATTTAGACCAGACTTTACATTAAAATAGATATTTCTAGATGTGACTCATCTAAAAACATGTGAAAAGGTATGGTGGGTTATGTCATTTAGAATATTAAAAAAAAAAATTAGAATATAATACTTTAGAAGAAATAAGTATATTCATTAAGTGGTTGGTTACATCTGTCTTTATTAATAAGATGTTGAAAGGTTCTCATACCTGGATTTCTTCAATTGTAGGGATGGTTCATAAGAAAAATTTCTCTGTCAAATGACTAAAATTTCAAACTTATGTTCTTTCTAATTCAACAAAAATTTACTGATTATTTACTAAGTTCAAAGAAATGGAAGAAAAAATTATCAGATTTGTATAAATTCACAAAAGACCCCAGATAGCCAAAGAACACATAAGAAAAAACAAACAAACAAACAAACAAGACTGGAGATATTACACTCCTTTAAATCAAATTATACTATAAAGTGACAATAATCAAAACAGCATGGTATTGGCAACAAAAACAGACACACAGACCAATAGAACACAACTAAAAACCCAGAAATAAACTAGTATATATATGGGCAAATAATTTTCAACAATGGAGTCAAAAACACAATGAAGGGGGAAAAAAAAACATATTCAGTAAATTATACTAAGAAAATTGGAAAGTCATGTGAAAAAGAATGAATTTAGACTGCTATTTGTAACCATATACCAAATTAACTCAAAATGGGTCAAAGACCTTAATATAAGCCCTGAAACAATAAATTGCATAGAAGAAATCACAGGCATTGAACTTATGGACCTTGGGTTCAGGGAGAATTTTTATGAATTTGATATCAAAGGCAAGGGAAGTAAAAGCAAAAGTAAATGAATGGGACTATCCAACTGAAAAGCTTCTATACAGTAAAAGAAACCATCAGCAAAAGAAAGAGACAACCAACTGAATGGGAGAAGATATTTGCAAACAATACCTTCAATAAGGGGCAAATATACAAAATATATAAAGAATTATACAACTCAACAATAAAATAACAAGCAATCCAATTTAAAAATGGGCAGAGGATCTGAATAGACACTTATCCTAAGATGACATACAGACAGCCAACAAATATATGAAAAAATACTCAACTTCACTAGCTGTTAGAGAAATTCAAATTGAAATCACAAGATACCACCTCACACCTGTTAAAATGGCTATAGTCAATAATACAAATAACACGTGTTAAAGAGACTATAGAGAAAAAGGAACCCCCATACACTGCTGGTGGGAATGTAAATTGAAATAGCCACTATGAAAAACAGTGTGTAGGTTCTTCAAAAAATTAAGAATAGAATTACCATATGACCCAGCAATCCCTCTTCTGGGTATCGACCCCTAAAATCTGAAAACATTTACTTATAAAGATCTATGTACCTCTATGTTCATTGCAATATTATTTATGCTGGCAAAAAACACAGAAACAACAGAAGTACCCTTTAATAGATGATTGGATAAAGAAGATGTGGTGCATATATACAATGCTATATTACTAGGCCATAAGAGTAGATGAAATACTGCCATTTGTGCTAACATGAATGAATCTTGAGATTATAGTGCTAAGCAAAATATGTCAGATAGGAAAAGTTGAGAACCATATGATTTCACTCACATGTGACATATAAAACTGAAAGCAACAAACAAATGAATGAGACAAACAATAATTTATAGGCACAGAAAACAGTTTAGTGATTACCAGAGAATAAGGGGGTGTGGTAAAAAACAGAAAAGTGGTTCAAATACATGGTAATGGAAGGAGAACTGACTTCTTCCATTGGTGGTGAACACACAATGCAAAATACGGATGATGGAATAAAGAAATGTACACTTGAAACCTATATAATTTAAATAAACAATGTCATCCCAATAAATTAATAAAAAGTTTTTTTAAAGGTACTCTTCTAGTGGTAAAACATTTTAATAAAAAGCTCAGTCTATCATTACCTATAACATAGATTTGGTAGAAGTTGACAAATATGAATTTCATGAACAAGATTATAAATGATTATACCAAGAAAATATTTATTGTTTACCTATTGAGGGATAAATAGAAAGACAACAAATGCATACCCATTATGAACAACAGACCAGATTCAGTCATCAGCAATGACTGCTGGGCTGTATAACTTTGGGGACAGTATTCAAATCATTGTCTATTATGAGTGATAACTCTTAGGCATTAAGCAGCTCAGTTGGCCTGCATCTAACCGCTAATGCTTGCTATACTTGAGACAATCTGGGGAATTTATGAATAAACAAAGAGCACATTCTTCTAATGACCTCCTAGTTTGCATGTAGACCGATACAAATAACTCTCATCAAGATAAAAAGTGGTAAGCACCAGAGAAGGATACAGATAAACTTCAGCAGAAATTCTGATAACTTTTTTTTTTTTTTCCCTGAAGCTCAGGAAATATATTGGCTATGTGAAAAGCAAAGGGAGAGACGTTACTTCAGGCAGAGAAAACCATTTAAGTGAATTAGGGTACTCCCTAACTTAGTAGGCTAAGTTGTGTGAAGTAGTCAGTGTAAGAGAACAGAAAATGGTGATGCTTACAACTGGAGAATACTTGCCTTACCTAGTAATGCAGATTATATATATATATATTTGGTCTATCAGATTGAGACTGTTTGATTTAAGTGAGGATATGAATTGGGTAAATTGTGTAATAGAAAGAGGGTTAGTTTGATTTGGCTGGAACCCAAAAGGCAAGAGAAGGAGTATGGAAATAGACAAATAGTTGAGTGGAGGTCAGTTCAAGGAAAACAGTAATACATGGACATTCTAGCCTGGTGATGTCAATGAACTGATTTAAAGACACAGAATGTGGGCAGAGGATGGGTCCTAGAGACATTGAGGTGCCTGCATGTGCACATGATCTCAGACTGCCATGTCACTTGCTTATTGTCAAGAGATGTGGGTGTGTTGGGATTATGATTAAGTTTCTGTGGAGGACTATTCTTTTCAGATAAAGTACTTATTCATTGTCTCTTTGTCCTTCCATAATTTCTATTCAGAATATACTAAGTGCCAGTTCTTAGAGTAGGACCAGAGATGAAAATGGGAGTCTCTTTACTTTACAACCTAATGACAGATAAAAATATAAATCCCATTAACTATAAAACAAGGATATGTTAATAAAATGCTGGGATGTAGATATATGTGTATATTGGCTTAAAGGCAGGGCTAATACAAACAGTAGCTTAGATTGATTGTTTCTGATCAGAGGGATTGTGGGTGTCTTCATCTGGTAAAAGGTAAAGTGCAAAAAATTGTGTGTGTGTGTGTGTGTGTGTGCATGCATGTGTGTGTGACACTCAATTTGTGCAGTATAAGCCTTTTACTTTGATTGTGGATATAGGTTAGTTGAGTGGAATGCCCATCAGAAGTATATTGTCTGCAGTGATGTGAGCTTAATTGTGGTCTCTTTGTGTAGCAGTTATTCTTTGTGTTTAGGAAAGACATATAATTCAACTACGGTTTTAAAAAATAGTTCTTACTTCATTGTGTTTACTTATCATCCTTCCAAGAAGCTGAAAGCTCTTAATGGATATTATTAAAGCATTTCTCACCACACCCTCTTAAAGAGGTAGAAAGAGGGCAGGTATTTTCACATCTCAATTTTGTACCTGTGTGCTATAGAATAGTGAATCAGAAACTAAAAGAAATTAAACCTACATGATTTGTCTTAGAATTAAGTACACTTTGTTCCAATGGATGTTGCTAACTCCTTTTTTTTTTCAAATTAGAAATAAGTGGCCTTATAAAATATGGCTTTTAAAAATAGTCCTCTCTTTTAGATGTCCGGGTTGGATATCAAAATGATTTTTTCTATAAACTGACTTCTAGTTTCACATCATGAATTTAGTGATTGGCTGCCCTTGATGAAGGTGTCAACACAAAACAAGCATACTATGCAATTAAATAGATGCAGCCCACTTCCTACATACCCAAGGTATTTTATTGGCCTTTCAGCAATAGCCTGTTTAGAAAAGGAGACAATTCAGCTACTTGAAACTGATTGGATAAAAAGAAAACTAAGGAGGATATGGAGGAGAAAAAATACATATAGCTTTTGTGAATTATTGATACTGGGAAACAAATGTATTTCAGTATGTTGCTCTTTCACTTGAGATACAAGAATTAGCACATCACACGTAAAATAAGCTCCTTGGATGTTCTTTGACATCAGAAGGAAATTTAGGATTTAAAATTTGAGGCATTATATGTTTACTATCCCTTGCAATTTGAAAGGCACTCAAACCTTAGCAATCATGGAGTTTAGTGAAAAAACACTGACCGGAAAGCCAGGAGCCTTGGCTTCTAGTGCTCAAGCTTCTGTCAGTAATTGGCTTTCTGTTGATGGACATATAACTTCCCCCTCTGGGCCCTAGTTTCCTAATGCATAAAAACATGAAATTGGACTAGGAAAAGGTGATTACTCAATTCTCTCATTCTCTGTAATAGATGGATCACCATTGCCTTGCTTCTGAATTCAGTCTTCCTAGGACTCCTCTTGTGTCTTAGACTGGCTTTAATGAGATACATAAAGCAGGCAGACACATTTCCCAGAACCATTAGTGAAAACACATATATGCCAATGGGCCCTGTTTGAAACATATAGTAAAATCTGTTCTAAATAGTATATATTTATGGCATGGAATCTACAGAGTGGGTGACTACTATCTCTTTTTTTACTGTTCTCTAGGGCAAGGGGGCTAAGGGGATTTGCAAAAATTAGAACACAAAAGCAACATTTTTATATCTGAGAAAATGAAGCGTTCCTAATCAGGGCTTTTTGTGGAGGCGAAGTGGGCGGTAAGGGATTGCACTCAAAGATTAGTCATAAATATGAATACTGTCTGGAGCTGGTGAAAGGAGAAGTAACTAACTCCTGTTATTCTCCCACTCCCTCCTCTAATGTGCTCCCTCTATCTTCTTCACAAGTCCCCAGGCAGTGTTCCTTCCAAACAACGACTTGCCTAACCAGTTCATTGGAATGTCTTTCTACAGACTGTCTCCTCATTCAGATTTCTTCTGAAAGTGAACCTCTCTAAAAGCATAAATCATGTTTAAAAAAAACAACATACAGTGCTAAATGTTGCACACAAAATCTTTTCTTTGGTTAAAAAAATGCCCCAAGCCAACCTACCTACCCCACTTTGAAATCACAACAACAAAAAACAATGAGGACAACAGTTGCTTTGCTTCTTTAAAAAGACTTTTTTCTTGGTTGCATTTGCTCTTTGGGGTGGCAGGAATTAAACTCTCTTGATGTAATCTTTACTCCTTATCACACACACCTTCATGATCCTTTATCCTGCAGCCCCAGGGTAATTTTGTGAAAATATTGAGTATATGTTATCTTTGCTGGTATTTTTAAATCAAATAATAAAATGTGAAGTGAAGGATATCAATGGAGATTGGCACACATGTTTGCACATAACAAATCTTGCCTTCATACAAACGTATAAAAAGGTCTTCGTCTATGGGAGGCATTTAATCATTCTGGAGTATATGCTTTCAAACTTTTCTTCATAATATTATAGTGTCTTAGGCAATAACTGAGGTATTTGTGAGGTGTTTTTGTTTTTGTTTTTATTTTGTTTTGTTTTGTTTTTATCTTTTTCTTTTCTGAGCCAGTTGACCAGCTAGTCCTACCAAAAACCTTGAGTGGTAGTGGTTCACATACCATTTTCTTATTCTAATTGTGTACAAGTCCTAAATAAATATAGTTTGTGGCTTGAATTCAGTGGGTGAAAAAAAAAAAAGGTAAAGGTGACAATCTCTTAATTCATGCAATGGAAAGGAGATGGTATTCATAGTGTTATAGATGTTAAATGTCTTTATCTGGTGAAAGTCTAAATGGTAAAAGATAAAATAGGCATTTTCTTTTCAGGCTTTGTTTGTAAAGGAATTCCCAGAATCATTTCAGGTTTGTCAAATTTAAAGTTTGGTTTAATTTCTAATTCTTCCTCTGTAACAATATGATGAAACTAGCCTTATTCATCTATCAAGGAGTACAGCTAAAGAGTAGCTCATAGTGTCTGATAGGCAATATACAAAAAAAAAAAAAAAAAAAAAAG
>PVKE010047968.1:0-11747 GCA_004027555.1 Craseonycteris thonglongyai | reverse complement strand
AAAAAAAAAAAACAAAACTCTGTGTTTGTCTGCTACATGGACAGAATTCTGAGTGAAAGGACACCATCTTATTCTAGCCATAACGCTAAGCCATTAGAAATACTAAGTAAAGTACCCATACAATATTTAACTTTAGTCAATGTTATAAACTGTACTCCCAGGTAACTAAATAACTGTTGAGAGCTAATTCAAGGTCAGAGAAATGGCAAAGCATATAGTAGTTCGGAGTAGCTGAATTGAAGTCCTTCTTTCTTACCATCGTTTGCACATAAGCCTCAATGGTGACATAGGATCATGAATGGAATCATCCTCTTTGAAAAGACTGGTAAACTAAGTCCCAGAGACCTCACGGTTCACCAAAGTGACAGATGCAGTGAGTGTGACCCCTGATGAAGGCTGAGACTGTCCTGGGATTGGAACCACTGAAACTTTCAGCCTCACTATTGGTAGCTGATGTCAGAGAGATGAAATGCAGATTTTTGAAGCTCAGAGAATCTTGGGGTCAGAGACCCCAAAGTGTCTCCTCTTCAATGAATGGTTGAGCCATGAATCCCTGGGGAGAAGCGGTTGGCCAGCCAACTGCAAGACTCTCAACCCATTGTGTTTGGGGAGAAATTCTAATTTTTACAGTTTTGGGGTGTTGTTTGTTTACTTAAACTAAACCCCCATAACACTATCTTAAAATTCTTTCCTGTGTTTGGATCCCATCACACCCAAACGTTCTAGAAACTCTCTTGAGTCGCAGCTCTAAACCTCGAACCTCCCTTCCATCTGACAGTGATTCAAATATTTACAAAGAATTAGCATCGTCTCTGACACTCGTGGATCTTGCCTTCTCAAATCAAGGCTCGCCTAATTCATCCAAATCTTCAAATGCCCTCAATCTCATGTTTGCTCTGAGCAAGCATGCTGGTATTATCGATGTCCTTCCACAACTTACAGACAGCCCCAGCGCATGGTTTTGGGAGAGCTCTTTTCAGAGTTCTGCCCTAGTTTACAGCCCTTCTCTATTCAATACTCCTAAGGTAATGCCATTCACATTCTAATTGCATGTTGATCATCACACTGGTGACATTTACCTTTTAAACCTGGATCAGTGATTCTTTGCACAACATAATGTCTCTGCTATATTCCCAATGAATCTGTCTTTACTAAGATAGATTTAAAATATATATATAATGGCTTCATAATGGAAAAAATAACATTTAAAAACCTCATCAAAGGTTAAGAGGAAATAAAGATGAACAATAAAACAAAAACAAAAAACAGGTAAATAGATCAGTACTGGAAGGGTTGGTGGGGTGGGGGGAGGACGGGGGGGGGGGGGCAATGTTAAAAATCTCCCTTTGCCATTTGAGATGAAGACTTGATTGTGTGGACAAAAGAATAAGAAGCCAGTGTTGGGAGAAGAGGAAGCTGAAAATATAAGTGAAAATGAGCTTAATTGTCAGACAAGGATCTAGATACAGGATCCTTCCTTTCGTTCTGCTTATCTTATGTGCTTTAAACTTTTGTTAAAATGGAAGTCCTCAGTGCAGACAAATTTTCACATGACTGATGTTTTATAAAAATTCATACCAAAATCCAATCAAATATTAATTTTTCAAACACCTTCTAGTCATTTAATAAATTAATAATGTTTCATTTCTTACGGCTAAAGACAACATCACCTCCCTTCTATTATCAAGGTACATCAGAAGACAGTGTTCACCATCAGGGATGAATTGCAGGACTTTATATAAATTCAAGCAGAGACAAAAGAGGTTAATTTATCAGGATTACTTAACTGGCTAAAGGAACTATAAAAGAATCCACTGAGAAATATTCAAAGAAGCAATTATATTTCACAGTGTCTTCAAATCACGTCAGTTATCATATTTTAAGTGCCATTAAATGTTCTTTTTGATTGGAAGAGCCCCGTGAATGGTAGATAGTTCTGTGTTGTGCAAATGAGTAGTTCCCCGAACCTCTTCACATGACTCTTCATCCATTCTTTCCCTATTATCTCATCCAAGTTAGCATAATGGAGACCCTTGTAAAACGTGAGCCATATGCCTCATCACAGTTCATAATTGAAATTTTATCATGATGCCTTTATTTAAAAAAGAAAATAACTGACCACTTCAATCTGTTCTCTGTATTTAATTTCTCAACTATTACTCCTTGAGATAAATTTCTTTTTTCATTTACGCCTGTATTTCTATGCATGGACAGTGAGAGTTTCCTTTGGACCCCAAAACACCATCCCAGATTGCCAGATTGTGTGTGTGTGTGTGTGTGTGTGTCTCTACCATTTGTCTGAGTAGACCATTTACATACAAGTCATTCCTTCCTTGCTATTATTGTTTGTCTGACTGACATCCGAAACCGTGCCAGAAGTAGACATGTTCTTTCATTTTTCAGAAGAAAATGTTCTTTGCTTCACTTTTGGTCTTCATGAGGACAAAAGTGATACAGCCCCATATGCCTCCTTTAATTGCAATAATGAAGCATTTCTTAACAGTTACGAGCCAAGCCCCAGCTTCCAGGCCCTCCTGAAGTCCTCGCTCTTTTCCCCACGACTGTATGTGGTGAAAAGATAGCGGTGATTGCCAGTGTCTCTACATACTCTGTAACAACTCAACACAAAAAAGGCAAACCTTGTTGTAATGCTTGATAAAGGACTCCCAGTAAGGAAAAAAGGCAGAAAAACTACTAAGACTTCTCCTAGTCACCTGGAGCTAACAAACCAAAGAAGCAATTTACTGGTAATTAAATAAAAAAAAACTAACTCCCTGATATAAACAAACTAAGTATTAAGACCATAAACAGTATTGCATTTCATGCTAAAAATACAAATAAAATAACTTTTGTATTTACCTTCTATGATTAAAAATCCATTGGGCCCTTTAGAAGTGCAGGCAGCTCATGATGTACTCTTCAATTCCTATAAATAAAAGGTGAGTGAGAGAGAACATTTAGAGTAATATATATTGTAACATTAGGCTGATTACCTATGAAATGTTCATTATCTCTCCACATTGCCATTTAAAAAGCCTTCTTATATATCACTACTATATAATAGATTTTGCTTAATGCACATTATAGTGATGAAAATTATGTCCTTGTGGGACTTCCAAAGCAGGAAATAGACTCCAGATTATGAAACACTCCACAAATGAAACCACTCAGCCACATGCTACTTTACTGAAAAAGGCTGTAATCCCATGAAAACAAAGGTATTTATAACTGAAATGTTTTCTGATTATATACACATTACCAACATAAACATTTTTCTAGTCATGACACTGAGTTATAAGTAATAGTGGGTGTTGGCTTCTTGTTTAATTTTTACTATCAACTTAGAGTTTAGGGAGTATTCTTACTTTATACACCATAAGTTTCTCGGACACAATTCACATAATGTGGGAAATGACATTCATTTGACAAGTTGATATGTAATATGCAGGTATTAAATGGCTTCTATTTCTAAATAATATATATATTATACACAGTAAAAAAAAATTCAAACTTTCATAACCTGTCTCAATTATCTATAGAAGAAACATTTTAAAATCATTATTTCCTCCCACCTATTTGCGAAAAGAGAGTGATAGGCAAGACATAGTGGCACTTAGCTGTTGGCCACTGTGACTTGTCTGTGTTGCCCATATGCACACATGTACTGTTTAGGTAGAAGGAGACTCTGTTAGGTTCCTCCCCTCAGCCTCCCTCACTCTTGGCCTCCCGTGTGTACTATTAAATTCAGGCACAGATCCCAGTGAAGTAGCAGCATGGACACCTGTTCTCCACCTTCCACTCATTTTCTGAACATCTCTAATCCATTAGGTGGCAAAGATGAGGGTAGGAACAGAAATGGGGGAGCTATTGGAGAGTTATACTGAGAAGTGTAACTTTGTTAAGCCACGTGCATCAGGACAGAACAGAAGTAAACTTCCTATCTCATATAGGCCACGCTGTAAGCACTAGTTTCAAACAAGGTATATCAGCAACGAAATGTTTCCGGAAGCCACTCTCAGGAACTCTATATATTTAGTATATATACATACTAAACGTCTATACAAAATACAGATATTTACATAAATTTATATGTAACATGCATATAAGTATTAGTTCCCTCCACATGTACCTCGTTCTCTCTTTCTGTCTATTCTTGAAGTTAAAACTCACTTTGAAGGAAAGATGCTTTGTAGCCAAATACATTCTGTACAATAACATGTCCCATTACATTCTAGATTCCAAACTACGGCCTGTGGGCTGGATGCGGCCCGGGAGGCCCTCTCATCCGGCCCGTGGAGACCTTTTTATCTGAATAAAATAATATTAAATAAATAATTAAAAACAACATCTATGTTTTGATTCTTTTTTATTTGGACCTTGGGTGTGTAGTCGGCCCCCAAACTGCTGTTTGATAGTTAATGCAGCCTACGGGCTGAAAAGTTTGGAGTCCCCTGTTCTAGAAGGACATTGGAAACTACATTTACATTAGGGTGAAGCAAACCTTGACAGAAAGTGTCAACCACATTTGGTAAGAAACGCAGTATGCTAAAGCAGGCAGAAAAATAACTGAAATACCAGGAATGGTCACATAGCATTTTATGAAATTCTGGACATTCTGCACAGATATCTGCTTTCTTAAAAACCACATCAACCAATTCAATGCTTCGTCATCTTCTAACTCGGTATTCAAAATGGTTTGCCTTCTTCTTGTTTTGTTATTTATAGTTCTGCAGTAAACAACCCGAAACTTTTCTCGAAGGCTCACTCTGACAAATGCAGTGATAGATGTTCTCATATGTGTATCTAATTTAATCAACATGATATATACATTGTCACACTTTGCAGACAGCTGCCATTGTCTTACATATTATATGTCTCAGCATAAAAATTCTAAATTGGAAGCTGCATGTTCCATAAAATAAAGTGCTTTTTCCAACTAACTATAAGTTTTAAGTTCTGTATCTTTAATTTTCTTAAATGTTTTTCAACATCTAAAGTGTTTATTGAATAATTTAAAATGTATATGGAATGTACAAATTATCCCCTCAAAATCCATGTAGTTACCCAAAATTTGCATTTTAGCATTCCAAATGGGTAGGAGATCCCAGAATCTCACATGTCCTTTTATTTATGCTCATATTTAAGGATTAGATTTATAACACCTTTAAGGAAGAAGGAATGTGTCTCTCTTTATCCCATGAATTGGAACTTCCTAATTTTGCTGGAAGAAGATCATTTTAATTAACACTAAACATTGTTTGAGGGAGATGAAAAATAAGCTACAATGGCAAAGGAAATGGTATGAATGCAAAAGAATCAACTACATATAAAGGATCAGAGAGACAGCTTTTCAAAATGAAATAAAACATAGCTGGGAACAGATAAATTAAAGGAGAAAGATGTTGACGGAAATATGCTGATAAAACCCAAAGAAGTATGTGTCCGTAGGGAGTTTTGGTGAGAGATGCACATACACATTCCTTCAGAGTTTGTGATGGTACTACTGGAACACTGGAGAAAAGAAACGCAGAGCTGCAATTCCTAAAAAGTACATCAATGGTTACAACAAGGAGGCATCACATTTTGTACCAAATGGTAACAGGTGAGATGAAAAGCCAGGCCCAGATGTGGTTTTCCATCTTATGACTCCTTTGTCTTAATGTGGAGTGGTCCTTTTATACCGCAATTATTTAGGAAAGTGGCAGAAAGTTATTAATAGGAATAAATATCGTTCAGAGGAAAAAGGGGGAAAGTGTGAAAAATCACTTTCATAAGAATTGGATCATGTGGCTCAGCTGAACTGTGGACAAGACTCAACACAAAATATCTGAGAAATGACGCACTCAACATTAATAAGGCACACACTTAGAGAAAAGCGATAATGTCTAGAACACAAAAAATAGGAACTTGATGGACTTGTATTTGCAAATATTCAGTAGACAGAAGATAGCACAGGGTGTGCATAAAAATAAAAATAAGTTCACCTCTTAAAATATTCAAAAAATTCACACCAAAGCAGACAGTGTATTTAATAAAATAAAATTACAGTCAACCTAGAAAAGGGTTATAAAATATACAAGACTTTGTTTTTTTACCTTAGGTGTACAAATATTATGTCTCCCCCATCCAAGATCACACAAACAGTTACTGGCAGAAATAAAATAATATTTGTTTTCTGGCTTCCGAGTCAGTTCTCTTTTCACTACGTAATAGCACCTCCCTTATTTCTAGTGTCTTTCTATAGTATAATGATTGTATATTATAGCTGAGTCTCAAATATGTATGCGGTGCCAAGCAGATAATGATTTTAATTGTAACATGTGAGAATAAAGTACATTGCACTGCTCATGGTACCCAGCATTTAGTGAGTGATGGAATGACAGTGTTATTATTACCGGTATGTTATTATCTACAAAATGAGGTGAAATAAAAGTACGAAGAGGATAGTGGGGATGAGAAGGAAAAAGATGTTTGAAAGTGAATCAATAAACATCTGTAACAGATATTTTAGAGGAATCAATATTTTTTAGAGTAAAACCAGAGCTGATTCAATCCCTATTCAAACAAGTGACTTTAAGGTCACGGTTAGAGATATGCAAATGTAGTTTATAAAAGAACTGGATGATTTAAGTGTTTTATCATCAGCATTTCAGGTTTGGTAAACAAAAGTGAAGTTTTGAATGAAAGTTTTCCCTTTCTTTCGTTTGTTGTTTTGGTTCTTTTTGAAAAGATGGCTATTAAAATGAAATACAGTCTGTTTTTCTAATTAATGTTATATTTTAGACATATCAGAATTTTTATTAAGATTTATAAGCAAGGTGCTTTTGCATAAAATACTAACTGCTTAATCAAAAACATAATATTTCTAACAAATTGACAGAATAGAAGTGACATTTTTCTGGAAACATAAATTTATTCAACATTACTTTCCCATTAAGATAGAAAAACAGAATATGCCATTTATTCAACCTTAATTCTAATATAACGAAGTAGCTATATAATTCTTAATTTTAAGATCATGAAACAGCTAGGCGAATACTAAGAATTAAACTATACAATTCATTACTCTAATACAGTAAATTAGCTGCACTCCTAGTACTTACTGGAACAATAAAAGGAAAATAGAAGGGAAACAGAAATATATTCACAGAGTAATAAAGAGAATCTTGCACCAACATAACGCTAAGTCCTATTTTTGTATGAAGTGCACATCACCTGTTCTTTAGTAGAGAAAAAACAATTAATAAAAGGGGAAATTTTGATTCTTCTTCTCTATTTTAAGTTGCCTGGTTATAAATTGCTTTGTTTGGTGGCTCCCAACAGAATGGTGAGGACTTCACTCTGGATTGCTTCGGGTGGCTTCCATTTCCTTTTGTTCTTGACTTTCTTAGAGGTAGATGTAGCAGAGATAGCAGCATTTTTATTTGCTTTAATCTTTCAAAACTCAAGAGTGAAAGAAATACACTGTTATCTTTTTATTAGGTCAATCAAGCTAAAAGTTTCTTTGTGCTTGAACTTTTAACAGTTGAAATTCTACTACGGCTACATATTTTTGCAAGTAAAACTTACTTCACTTGATCTTAAAGAATATCTTTATAAGATAATTCGCTTTAAATATACACACAATAAGGCACTTTTGTGCCACTTATACATTAACAACATAATTAATATGGCCCGAATGCTTACCAGAAGCCACGCACTGTTCTAAGTACTTTACATCTATTTGCTCACTTAATTCTCACAACAATCAAATGATACTATTTTTGTCCCAATTGAAAGATGAAAAATTGAGGCACAGAAATATTAACTAAACCAGTAATTAACAGAGCTGGAATTTAAACGAAGGGAGCAGAATAAATCCAGCATTTGAGCTATTACAAATAATGTAATGCTTACTCTGATTAAAATATACTAATCACAGCATTCTGAGAACAGTACACACACAAAAGTTTCTTTACCATCTTAACCACACTTACACCAAAAATATCAAACCACAGCAGTACATTGAGGGTGGCAGGAATGGCTTGGTTAATAATTACAGAGCTAAGTTTCACTGAAGGTGTAGCCCATAACTGCTTAGTTTACCAAGTATTCCCAAGATCTGGTAGAGTGACAAAACATGTAGAAAAGCAGTCAATAAGTATTAGTTGTACAAGTGAACTAACAGATAAATGAAGACACTTCTGTGAGCACCGGTGTTTCTACAAAACTCAGAACAGTGCCTGGCACATCAGTAATCAATGTGAGCTACTAGCATTCAGTGAAATTATATTTATCCATGTACTTATTGGATATCTTGCCTCTCTCATAAACATGCAAACTCAAGGTGAGCAGGAATGATAATTATACCCTTTCCATCACAATCTTCGTTCCTCTAACAGTGTAGAGCTTTGGAAGAGCTCAATAAATACGTAGAGAATGAATCAACTGAATACATGCATGAATCAATGAATACACAGAATAAAAATCTTAAAAAGAAAGAGAAAATAATATGAATCAACCATCTTTGGGCTGGTGGGTTTTGATGTTCATACAATTATACAATACGTGGCAGTCTCTTTCACTTGTTTAGAAAATTGACTGGATCTAAAGAAAATCTGAATATTGTACCCGTTCAAATGTTTCTTGATTCAAAGGTATTTGAGAATTAACTAAAACACCTGCAACATTTCTTGGGAGGTTGTTGGTCCCCTTCCATTTCTGTCATGGTTGGTCATTAGTGTACAGAAAAACTTTAGTAACTCTCAGAAAAAAAAGTTGAGTTTGAAAACATCTTTTCACCATCATCAAAGCTACAAAATGTATTTTTGGTTTGTTTGTTTGTTTTTAGGGTAAGACTTTCCTCCAAGAATATCTCAAAACCCACTTTCTCACATAATTCATTGTCTAACTTCAATTCTGACCTCCTTGAATTGTTGCTTTAAACCTCTGAAGGCATAGTCAACAAAGAGGTCCTTCTGATGCTTTTCAGAAAACTGTTACCTTACTCCTGGAAGAAGAAAATGTTTAAGACCCCTATAGCAAATGATCATGTTAGATGCCTAGTGTTTATAACCATTATAATATCTATTTAAATACAGATTTGGGAATAAAAGGATAAAAGAAAGGTGTGCATACCAAGTCCTCTTGAGTTACTTTTTATTGATCCTTAGAAACCATCATTTGGTCCTTTAATATCTTATAGGTAACAACTCATTTTGGCAAACCCTCTTTGGGCAGTGTTTGTGTTTTATCTTCAATCTCCTTCTCTAGTGCCAAAGCACAAGTATTAACGTGTATTATTCAAGAATTGGGCCTCCTGAGTCCATTTGAATCATAATCAATCCTAGTTTCTTCTGACACAAATGGTGTTCCTTTTATAAGATAAGATATTAAAAAATATATTGAACAATATTATTTAATAATTCATTTATTCACTATGTGTTGATTGAAGAAAGGCTTTGGGAAGGGATTGAGATTGAAGAGACAAACAAGGCAAGTTGTGGCCCTAAAAAAATTCATCTATCACAAATTCTCCTGTATCAGATATACTAAAAAGACTTCTTTATATTGTCCGTCATACTTAAATTGTGTATAGGAGAATCTCAGCCATATTCTAATGGGGTAGCTGTGTATAAGACACCCCACTCCTTGTCTCTTAATGAACTTATGAGATAGGTGTCAGAGTTTTCATGAACAGAAAAGGCGATCCCTAGGCTCAGAATTTAATAGTAAGCTCTCTATTTCATTTAGCTAATAAGCAACACAGCAGAGTTCGAACCTTGTTCTTTCTGATTCCAAAACCCAAGCTTTTTTTACTCAGTCTGCTTTTCTCTAAATGTCCCCACTTTTCCGACCAAGTCACTGGAAGGTGAACCACCAGAAGACTGTCAAGGACAGCTCCTTTTATTAATAAGTTCTTCCTCTGGGAGAGGAACCAGGTAGCAAGTCCAGCTCCATCTAGTAGTAGTGTTCTCACGACAGGCATTTTGAGTAACTCTGCAAAGTCTCTGTCTTTTTACTACTGTGTCAGCCCTTTTATGGAATCCAGGTACAGAAGAAAGGGACGGGGGAAATGGGAAAAATAGAATGCAGCAAGGAGAGAAGCATCTAGAGAATGTCTGCATAGGGCAAATGACATTGGAGCTGATGATCCACACTGAGAAATCCAACCCTACGTACACTGGATGAATCAGTGCCTGAGCAAGAGGCACCATATCTTCCCAAGATGTGTTCCTTGAACTATAATAGCTTAGCCTGAGTAGGAGCTGAGGAATTTTGAAAGAAAAAGAAAATCTACAGAGACTAGAAAGGAGTGCTTGAACGTTTACAACTGAATAGCTCATAAAATAACTACAGTCTAGAAGGATCCATAAAAACATCTGATCTCCAATTATATTCGAATCCATTGGAAAGTAGGGATTCAGAGGAACTAAGTGACTTGCTGAGATCAAGTTGAGTTGGGAGCAGAATCTACATCTCAAAATCGTGTAATGAGCACTCTCTGAATTATCTCATCCTCGGAAGATACTGTTACCAAGGCCTGAGCATCATGAGTAGGTTTCTATTCAGCTCTTTCCTGAGATGGATGGTTCGTAAGCATATATAGGCTGCACAGGAGAGGAGATGCAACCCTTTATAAGATGAGCCTACAAAGTCTTAACAGTGTCTCTTGGTGACACTGCTCCACCATCAACACTGGGGCAACATTATAACCCTGGACATGAACTTGAAAGCAGATAGAAAGGGGTCAGGAAACTACACCGGCCTTTCCTGGACCTGTTTCATATTCACTGAATGATATCGTACTTGCATATCTGGGGCCTTCTCAAATCTCTGCTTTCTATTTTCACTTCTTACAAAGAAATCTATTAATGAAAGAGTCATACCCACATTCTAGTCTCAATTTTTCTAGGTCATCTTTTAGGCTCTTTACATAGTTCTTATTACAAGATATTGCTTAGGGATCATGAGGAGGTTTTAATTTACTTTCCTAAAGCCTTTCTTTATATCACTAGTCATCTTGCCAAATATTTTTATAAGACAGTTTCACTCCAATGGATATAATCCTATAGTCATGAGTCTATATTTTGTGTTCTCAGCAATATAATTTGAAATTAATAAAACATTAGGGAAATGTTAGTCATTCTAAACAAATCAATATATTCAAGATAAATTTATAAGGATTTATGAAATTATATAAATTATAATGACTGATAACTTTTTAGATTATTTTAAATATATTCAGTAATAGAATATCATACAGAATAAATAATAGAAATAATCTTGCGTTAAAATGTAATTATAGAAAGCTGATTCTATTTCTTTGGCAGATTGGTGTTTATTATTTTAAAAATACAAAAATTTAAAAGAAATTCCAATTTTAAGCAAAACTACAATGAAATATCTTTAAATTAAGGGTAGCAATACACATATTCTCTGATTTAAATTATGCAGTTAAAATTGGTAGATAAAAATTGAAGAATTACTTCACAAATTCCCACCTCCCCTTGTCTTGAGAGAGTAACAGAAAGAACCCAACTCCATAGTCAAACAAACTACAGTCTATTTCCGGTATTTTTCTTTGGTAAATGATAATTACACTTCAGCTTTTTCCAATTATGAAACTGGAAATGACCTCGATATAGCAGTTATTCTAACTCAGAGGCAGAATCAAATTTAAAGGTTCCAAATACCTGTTGCCTTAGTTTAAAAAAGTCTCTGGTATGCTCCTGGGTGTAGCGTCTATTCATATATAATAGACTCTC
>PVKE010047967.1:0-11744 GCA_004027555.1 Craseonycteris thonglongyai | reverse complement strand
CAAGAAATTCTCGGTTAGGTCTATGAGAAAGCGTAAGTATGTATTTGTCATTAAATTAAGAGGACAATACAATTTTACTTCATATTATTTGATGTTTCCATCCTTTAAAAAGCCAGCAGTTAATCACATCTGAAATTTGCTGGATAAAATTTTGAAACCCTTCAATAATTAACATTATTTCAGAGGGGAAAAGTCGTTCTGCCACAGAACTTACATTTTTCTCTTATGAATTCAGTCTGATACAGAATATTCATTATAGTGAAGTTTAAACATAATAGAGTCTAGCTACTTCCCTGAAAATACTGTTCAATGAATTTCTGCTTTGACACTGAACTGACCTTGTAATTAATGTTGTACACTATCCTTTCATTATATGCCAGATTATAAAATATAACGTATTGGCAGAATAAAGGCACGAAGTTCTGAAATACAATTTATAATCATGAAAAAGGACTGAGCTTTGAATGACAGCTAAATTTGAATAGATTGGCTTAGTGTTATGTTAGGAAACATGAATAATGAAGCGTTTTAAACTCAACCTTTTGGTGAAATCATTAATATGCATGTTTTAGAAGAAATTCTGTATCTTATCGTGTGGCCATTAAGATGTGTATGAATGCAAATATTTGTATTGTGTGAAATAATTAAAACTAGTTCCTTAATTCTTACATTTTGAAAAAAATAATTTACTTAAAGTATCATAATTGGGCTTATGAATTTTAAGCTATATATATATTACAATTTTGTTTAAGCTCTTAATATAAGCCCTCATAGAGTGATTCTGTTTAAATGTTGAATTTTCATTACCTAATACTGTTTACCATTAATTCAGTGCTTATTGTGGGCAAATATACTGCACTGAGACTTTGCCTACATTGTGTCATTTAATCTTATCATTCTCAGCTGAGATCATTCTATTTACAGTTTGAATGCAGTCTCTCTGACATAAATCAGGCAGACATTTTTGGTTGTGGTAATAAGAGGTGGACAGTAAAGTACTGATGACTGTGAGTAAGGGGCTAGACTTTCTGAGATTCATGAACAGTTTCTACTAAATGCCCCTGGACATTAAAATATGTGAAAACACTGTTTATAGTTCATTGTACCTAGAACCTAAATCCATTTTATAGGTAAACAAGGTTGGTTTTGTATGAGTGAGTGATTTATTTATTTATTTATTTATTTATTTGGTGTGTTTGTTTTTTGAGAGAGGGTAACTATTTTAATTATTGCTGTATTTTTCAATAATGAGGTGACAATGTTCAGAACTTCTCTCGGAACTATTTACCATGTCAGAAAACTAGCTCTTGGCTATGGTCCATTCCTAGTACTTGTGTGATGCACACAAATCATCTGTATTCAGTTGGCATTTGGAAATGTCCCTTTTCAGCGGGATTCTACACAAAGGGGCAAGTATATAAATTCTTCAGTAAATCTTGTAGTATGGCCATGCAAACACTTACATATTCAAAAGTATTTTAAAATTAGGGAAGCCGGGATGGCTCAGTGGGTTAAGCGCTTGCTTTGGAGCCCTGGGGACCTAGGATCCAATCCTGGCCCAAGCCCGTGCAGACCCACGTACTGAACTGGAGTGTGCTTCATGTGCGGGAGGCCACCAGCCCAGTCCCCCGCCCCCGCCCCCGGGTTTGGCCCCTGCCCACATGTGTGGAAGGAAACTATGTCAAAACTCATGACAGACAGCTGTGGAGAATGCTCTGGTCCCTCTCCCTTCTCTTTGTCCCTGTCAAAAACACTAAAATAAATCTTTATATAAATAAAACAAAAGTAGTTTAAAATTAGACAAATATTGTTGCATTATAAATTAGTATATTTCTCCTTTATACTGTAGTTACAGCACTCTAAACCTCCATTATGTGATCTGTTCATTCCATTGCAGATTAGTAAACATGGCTGTTACCAAGTATTTGTCCTGAAGAGGGGGACATTTGGGTCTTATACAGTTCAGAATAACAGTTCTAAACCCTATGTACTTTTAGTATTGAAGGACATGTACCAATCTGGCTTCCAGTCCAGGCTGTTACTTAACTATATATTTGATGTTGGATAGGTTGTTTTACCTCTCTAGGATTTAGTTTCTTCATTTGCAAGATGAAGCTATTAATAGTGCCTTTATCATGGGGTTAGTGTGGAGGTAATAAAACACTCAACATGATTACTGCAAATAAAATGATCAATAAATATTACTTATCAATAATGTGTTGTATTACCTCCACCAGTAGATCAAAAACGTATTTTCTACATCAAAGAGAATGTAGTACAGTGTTGGCAGGTTTGTGGAAAAAAAGGAACCCTCATGCACTGTCATTGTGATTACAAATTGGTGCAGCCACTATGGAAAACAGTTTGGAGATTCCTCAGAAAATTAAAAATAGAATTTAAAGAACAAAATAAATGAATGAAACAGAAACAGACTCATAGATACAGAGAACCAACTGACGGTTGCTAGATAGTAAGGGGGTCCGTGGCTGAGTGAAAAATGGGAAAGATTAAGAAGTACAAATTGACAGTTACAAAATAGTCACAAGGATGTAAAGTAAAGCAATAGGAATATAATCAATAATATTGTCGTACTGTGTATAGTGCCAGGTGGGTACTAGTGTAATTAGTATAATTCACTTCATAAATTATATAAATAACCATTAAGTTATACACCTGAAACTAGTATAAAGTAATATTGAATGTCAACTGTAATTCTGGAGAAAAAGAGTATGTAATACAAAATTGTGCCTAAATAAGTGGACCTGCTATAGGTCAGTGAGAGAGGATGAACATTATTCATTTCTCCTCCCTTTTTTCTAAACAGGTCTCTAGCTTAGCCACCTTGGCTATTTTTTTTTTCTTTTTAAGGTTTATTTTATTGTTTGAGAGCAGGTAAGAGAGAGAGAGAAGTAGGGAGGGCCCAGAGCAGTCTCCATAGTTGCATACCATTAGCTGTGACATGGTTTCACTCCACACAGATGGATCTGGGGCACACGGGGCAGGAACCAAACTGGGACCTCACACATGGGAGGAGAGAACTTTCTCCTCTGAGCCATCCTGGCAGTTACCAGTTGTGCTACACAGTTCAGTACATGGGTTTTCATGGGCCAGGACCAGGAATCAAACCCCAGACCTCGTGATTATGAGGCAAGAGCTCAGTCGCTCACTGAGTTATCCCAGCATCCCACCTCCTCAGTTCTTGTTCAGCACATCCCACCTCTAAACTCTGAGAAGAGTGCTACTACAGCCAGTTCTACCATAATTGCTGTCCAGCGATGAAAACACAAAATACTTTGAACAGAACACTATGCCTTTCATTTTAGCTCCATTCCTCCCATTGGTAATATAAATGATACTCACACCTATTATTTTGTTATGAAGGGTAACCTAAATGAACAGGTACCAGAAAAAAAGTAATGATTGTGCAAGATTGTGCACAGTGCGAAACTGATATAGGCAGATTAGCTACCTCACTTAGTCTTAACTGTTTACTGGGAACTAGAAACAAATTTCTTTACATTACAGTGTTGATGTGTATAAATGGGCCTTTTCTCATAATGTGTATGTGAAGCCAATCTAAGTCAGGAGCAGTAGTTTCTGGAGAGATGCTATGAAAAATTGTTCTATTTAAGCAAAACTATTAAGATTGCAATTTATTTTTAAAGCAAAATATTTATAAACAGTATTCATTAGAGGCACTCAGCATTGCAGTGATCAATCATTAGAACCTCAGAAATAAATTGTTTTATAGAGTTTAACATAATAATGGAAATGTCATCAAAAGGAATGTAAGACATACCTCCAAGAGAGGCACTTACGTGCTTTTGCTTTTAGCTAATTTATATAAAGTCATCATAAGAAGCAAGATTCCTCTCTTAGTAAAAATTACTTAATGGTGTGTTACTACTACAGTGGTACCTCGGTTCACGAACGCTTCTGTTCACGAACAACTCGGTTCACGAACAGAAAAGTTCATCAAAATATGCTCCGGTTCACGAACTCCGCTTCGGTTCACGAACAGGAGCCGTGGCCATTTAATGCTATTTCCTGGCTGTCACATGGTTGTGACTTCCTATAGGAAGATCGTGGAGAGAAAGAGACACAGAAAAAAGTACACTCTGAGTACTTTCAGTGACTTTTTTTGATTTTTGTTGTGCTCTTTCTACATTACTATACTGTACTAATGTGTATTGTAATTTGTTTCATATTTTTTGTGCTTCAAAAACCGAAAAAAAAGGTCAGAACGGATTAACCGGATTTGCATTGAACCCTATGGGAAACTGTGCCTCGGTTCACGACCAATTTGGTTCGCGACCAGAGTCAGTTCACGAATTAAGTTCGTGAACCGAGGTACCACTGTACTTGATATGTAATCTCTTCTCTCATCCTACATTATATCCACATTTATTCAAGTGGTAATTAATGTGACGTATGAAACACTTTATTACTATATTATGGTTCTCATATCTGCCATTGATTATTTCTCAGTTGTTTTTTTTTAGCATTTATACACACACATATGTAATAGTGATTTTTCAAAGTGTACTGTACATTTGCTGGAATAGTAACTAATTCTTAACAATTTGAATACTGCAAAAGAAATTACTGGATATGTCCAACAAGAAAAGCCTTATGCAATATTATCTCAAAACACCAGTGCGACCATAGAGAAATGGTACCAAATTAAAAGGTAATCACAATAATTACCCTTAATGTAGTTTAGTTGGACTAAAAATAGTTTCTCATCAGGAAACATATGACCTCACTTACAGGTGGACTATAAAACTGAAATTAACAAAGACACAGAGACCTATGGACACACTTAATAGCTGGATGATTGCCTGAGGGGAGGGGGTGGGGAGAGCGGGAGGGGAGGTGGGAGTGGGCACCAACCAGCATTATGGACACACTCAATAGATTGGTGGTTACCTGGAGAGGGGGGAGGAGAGGGGCGGGAGAGTTGTGGGGGGAGGGAGCAGTGGGCACCGGATATATGGTGATGGAAGGGGACCTGATTCTGGGTGGTTGGCACATAATGCGATGCATGGGTGATGTGATGTGGACTGGTACATTTGGAAACTGTCTGATTGTTACCAATCAATGTCACCCCATTAAATTTAACAATAAAAAATAAATAAAAAATAGTTTCTCTAAATTACATGTTTCATAATTTTGAGATCAATTTATACCAGGTGAGAAAGTGTTTTTGTATGTTATCATTGTTATATAATGTGTTTAAGAATCCCAGTATTTCCCAAGATATTATTCATTTACATTTCTGACTAAAATAAGATTCAGTTTTACTTATAAATCTTAAAATAACTAGCTATTTATAAAAAATTTAGCAGTTGCTCAGTGTGTGGAATGATTTGTATGTCAAAACTTATTTTTTTTTTTGCACATCAGAAGTTTCCTTTTATTGGAAAACTTGCAATTTTCGAGGTTCCTGTAAATTGAATTTATTTGGGAGACATTGTTTCATAAAATGACATAGGTTTCATGTGTGTAATTGTATAATGCATCATCTATATATTTCATTGTGTGTTTACCACCCAGAGTCAGTTCTCCTTCCATCACCATACATTTGACCCCCTTTACCCTCTTCTACTACTCCTTCCTGGCCCTCTGGTAACCTCTACACTGGTGTCTGTGTCTGTGATTTGTCATTTGTTTGTTTGTCTGGTTCTTTTGTTGTTTTCAGTTTTCTGTCCCACATATGCATAAAGTCATGTGGTTCTTGAAATTTTCTCTGACTTACTTCACTTAGCATGTAATCTCAAGACTCATCCGTGTTGTCTCGAATGGCGGTATTCTATCTTCTTGTGGCTGAGTAATATTCTTTGGTAATGTACCACGTCTTCTTTATCCAATCCTCTATTGTTTCTATGTCATGGCCACTATGCATAATGCTATAGTGAACATAAGGGCACATATATCTTTATGGAGAAAAGTTTTCAGGTTTTTGAGGTAGATACCCAGAAGAGGGATTGCTAGGTCATATATTAATAGTTATTCTTAATTTTTGAAGGAACCTCCATATTGTTTTCCAAAGTGGCTGTACCAATTGGAAATGAAGAAGTTAAATTGTCACTTTTTGCACATGACAATATTATTCATATAGAAAACCCTAAAGACTCCACCAAAAATCTATTAGAAACAATACAGAAATATAGTAAAGTTGCACGATACAAAATTAAAATACAAAAATTCATTGTGTTTCTATATACTAACAATGCAGTTTCAGAAAAAGAAATGAACAAAACAAAAAACCAAAAAACAATACCTTTTCAATTGCAAGAAAAGGAATAAAATATCTACGAATAAACATCACAAGGGCTACCAAGGACCTATACTCTGAAAATGGTAATACATTATTAAAAGAAATTGAAGACATGAAGTAATGGAAAGATATTCCATGTTCATGGATTAGAAGGATCAATATAGTGAAAATGGTGGTATTGCCCAAGTAATATACAGATTTAATGCAATTCCCATCAAAATTCCAGTGGCATTTTTTTCAAGAAATAGAACAAAACAAATGTCAGATATTTATAGAATTACTAAAGACCCTGAGTAGCCAAGGCAATCCTACCCCTAAAAAAAAAGAATAAGGCTGGAGATACCATACTCTCTGACTTCAAATTGTAATACAAAGATACAGTAATCAAAACAGCATGATATTTTCAGGAAAATAGACCCATGGACCAATGCCATATAATTAACAACCCAGAAATAAACACACATGTATATGGGCAAATAATTTTCGACAACAGAGCCAAAAACATAAAATGGAGAAAAGATAGCCTCCTCATTAAATACTGAGCACATAATGCAATACATAAACAATGTAATGTAGAATTGTACACCTGGAACCTATGTAATTTTTACAAACCAATGTCACCCCAATAAACTTAATAATTAAAAAAATAAAATTATATATATAAATAAGTAAATAAATAAATGCCGGGAAAATTGGAAAGGCACATGAAAAGGAATGAAGCTAGACTTCTGTCACCATATACCAAAATCAACTCAAAATGAATAAAAGACCTAATTATAACACCTGAAATAATAAATTGCATAGGTACTAAATTTAGGGTCTTGGGTTCAAGGAGGATTTTGTAAACTTGACCTCAAAGACTAGGGAAGTAAAAGCAAAAAGAAATGAATGGGAGTATGAGGGTTATCCAGAAAGTATTGAGCAGTGTGTTGATTATCACTATATTGACAGTGGCTGCATTTTTTTCCGACAGACCTTATATATCAAACCAATTGTATTTATATTAATGTTTTATCAGTTCTAATGTAAATGGATTGCTCTTTTTTTTTTCTTTCTTACCCTAAGAAAGGTACATCATGTTTCACATCAGACTGCTCATTTTAAATAAATATGGGTAAAGTATGCGAGTCAATTCTTTTTGTCATGTTCCATTTCATAGGTAGCTTATGGTCCTATTTAGTAAAAAAATATATAGATAGAATATTTATGTATTCTAAAGTAAATTGAACTATGTTATACAATGTAATTTCAATGTATTTTTAATGTATGTATATGAGTATACTGAAATATATGGCTTTTAATGGTAAGGGCATTTACATTTTCCTATTGGTCATTCATCCATCTGATTTTTGAATGAGTTAGGAACAAAATATGATACTAGTGTAAACTTAATTTAATAAACAGAAACAAAATCATCCCATTGCTCATTCTACTCACTTTGTTCCCATAAAATCTTATACTTTGAAATAATAATAGATTGTTGTATGAAAGCAATGTTTGTAATGCTGGGATGGCTCAGCAGGTTGAGCGCTCTTCTTACAGGTCCAAGGTCTGAGGATTGAATCTCAGTTCAGTTCTTGCCAGGTAAGCTTCCCATGTGGGAGGCCCCTGGTTTGCCTCCTGTCCTGGGAGTGCTTTCCATGTGAGAGGTCCCCATCTCAAGGGGGCATGCCTGTCATGTAGGAGGTCCCCAGCCCGGTTCCCGCCCTGCATCCCAACGCCCAGCTATGGAATGAAACTATATCAAAAACTAGTGTACAACTATGGAGACTGCCATGGGCCCTCCCCCTTCCCTCTGTCTCTCTGTCTCTCATTCTCTCTGTCGAAAATAATAAAAATAAATCTTTAGAAAGCTGTGTTTTCACTGATGATTATGTCTGTAAAAGTGTTAATTCCTATAAATATAGGGATAACATTTCAGCTTATTAAAATAGATTTAACTGTATAATTCCATATAGAGAGAATCTTTTGATATCCAGTAATAGGAAAATTGAAAATATTTAGAAGAAAATAATTGATAATTATTAAGTACAAACTGCATTGACAGTTTATGGAAAGTTCTGGGAAGCAATGTTTAGGGCAAAAAATAGTAACAATAGCAATGATGAAGATGAGAAGAATAACAGTGAGCATACGTAGATTGAGGGCATACTATGTTTCTTCCCTGTGCTGAGCTTGCTGCATGCCTTTCCTATTGATGATGTTTGCGAGGTTCCTCATAGCGACATCTACCCTGAGGTTTAGAGAGGCCAGGTAACTTTCCCATACCCATTCAGTATAAAACCTAGCTTTGAATTCCAGACTGCGTGACATCAATATGGTCTCTTAATGACCACTCTCTCCCATATAAAACTCCAAATTGAAGTGAAAAGAAGAAACAGACGAACAAAAAACAAAGACAAAATGTTATACAACAGAATATAAAAGTATGTAAACACTTATACATAATATCTTTACGTCTTTACCATAGAAAAGTCTCTGATATAAGCATTTTACATAATTTATGGAGAAAAGGTGTTAATTACATTATCTATGAGCTTTGCGTATATTTGATTAACTCTGGCAACCAAGCTTCGAGTTGCCGGAATAGATACAGAAACCTAAATCTTTTCTTCAAGAAATTTAAAAAATAAAGACAAATGTATGAATAGGAACATGGAATTGGGTATAATGTGAAGTCCTGCTAAAGCAAGGGATTCACTGAGTTATTGCTCTCAGGCACAAGGAGCTTGGTGAAGGGAGATGCAAAGTTAAAAACAGAACTCTTAGAAGGAAATGGTAGCAGGAGGGAAGCAAAAATGGTTCCAAGCTCCAGAAAGGCAGGACTTGAATAAACAATACAAAAAGGCTAAGCCACTAACAGATGCATGAGAAGTAGGAAACTTCAGTGAGGAAAGAGGAGGTAAAGAAGACCCCTCCAAAGAGAAGATGAAAATATATTTTAATAAGAAAATTAACAGACAGGAAAAAATATATACTGTGCTATATTTTCTCATTGCTGCAGAAGACAAAATGGGGTTATTTACACTAAAAAGCCTAAATCTAAAAAGCAACTCTGGAGGAAGAAGTGATGAAAATACATGTTAATACAGGAAAGAGGGCAGCAAGGTTTCAAGCTTCCTTTTGCAAAATAATACATTTATATTTTCTTTAGTAGCCAAAGAAGGGTATCTGGGAAAATATGAGACAATTTTTGCTTTTTCAATACTCCATTGAAAAACAGGTAAACTATCTGACACAAGATACTCAATTAAATGAGAAAGTTAGGTAAGCTTATACATAACTATATGTTCCAGATAATGTACATCCCTTGTGTAGTTTTCAAAACATATCTTTAATAGCTGTTTCTCTTGGAGTATTTTAAAAATGTTATTTATTTTCCTTTATGTCTTATTTCCAGGATGGAATTAACTCACAAATTTGATTAGGAATAGATCCTAGAGAGAAGTAAATGCATTGAATTCAGAAGTAACATAAAATTAAATCATATTTAGTAATACATGAGGTCACATAGTCATCCGCCATGAATAAACTGAAATTGTTTATTAGCCAGCTTGGGTTCTTTTATGCAAATCCTAGGAAAAAGGCCTTCATTGTAGTATTCGCTCTTAACATCAATTTATTCCTAAAAGCCATTTTCATAGGGGCTCACTGCAGGCCACAGACGTGCCTCACAAATTCAAAAGCCTAAACCTTCCACAGGCACAGCAATAAACTAAGAGAATAATTGTAAAGATGATGATTGTTGAGCTTTTTAATGGCCCCAATCATTAGCAGAGATTAAAATTATATTCAACATTCGATATTTACCAAGGCAATAAAGTGGACTAATCTATTTTAAAGGCGTTTTAAAATGCAGAGCTGAAACAAACAAAATGATTTTGATTTAAACTTCATAAAAAAACATAAGTTATATTAATCAAATGATTCTTTATGGGTGTTCTGATTGAAGTGATTATATTTGGCCCAGGGAGAATAGGAAAATAATAAAGCATGGGTATAGCATAGAATTTACTAAGGGGATTATATTGTTTGGTTTTAGTAAACTTGTATTAAGGAACTACTACCTATGTGCCCAATATTGTGCTAGGAGCAAGTGATACTAAAGTTACCTGATGAATACTTTTCATGTGATTGAGAGAGGCTATGAATAGATCTAGAATGACTTAGAAAACTCGATATTTTTCAATGTAGACTCTTGACTTCACTCAAATATGCTTTGAGCCACACATGGTAGTTTGTGAAGCCTGGATTATTATTAAATTAGAATAGCTGTGCCATCAATATGGTACTTGACATAAAACAGGCAATTTTGATCATTTGTGCATTCATTATAAAATTACTAAAATCTGAAGTAGAACAAGTGAATAATTTGTTGCATAGTGAACTGACATTTGAAATATAGCTAACTTAGATTTGTTTCAGTAATGAAGCTGTATTTTCCTAGAAAAGCACTATACACACAAACACACACACACAGCCCTAAGCCATCAAGCACCTCTTAGATTTTTTTCCTTAAAGATTATATTATCGGAATAGATTTGTTTTTAAATTGATAATTGTGTTCTTTGCGTATTTTTGCTCTTGGCCTGGCTACCATGAAACCAGTTGCTAGCCATGTGAGGTAAAAAGCCTGAATCCAGCGTGACTTTTATATTGACTTCATTGGTTAATAAAAAAGGGGGTGAAAATACAACATGGCCCATGTTGAATGTGGGGTATAAGATACGTGTTGAAAACCCAACTCTGGAACTTTCTAGTTGAGATTTACTTATAAATATTTATTTTCTGAACTTTGAAATGTACAAAATGCCTACCTCGCAGGCTTTGTTAACATGGTTAAATGATAGAATATAGAAAAGAATTTGTACATTGTCAAGTGCTAAGTCAACATTAGGAATTTATTTATAGCATGTATATAAATTACATTTTATATATATATATATATATCTTTAATTTTACATTTTGTTTAAATAAGTTATTTTATATTTCAGGTCCTATTATAAAGGTATCTGATTTTGCTTAGGATATGAAAGTTTGATCTTTGTAAATATTTATTTATAGAGGTTAAATGATTATTTCTAAGTTGACTACATTTGAATACTTTTTGTTTGTTTTTGAGAATTATTTTTGCTGTTAAAGCCATGGAAACTCAATTTTATTAAAGCTCTAAGTATTCTAGCAGATTTTCAAGAGTAATGCTTGAATATATTAGAAATATGCCGACATATATTATGAATAGCATCTGGAGATCAGGCGAGGGTGGGCCCCCTGGACATATGCTAAAGTCTTGGAAAGTCTGTTTGTCTTAATTTTGGTTTATTGGTTCATGCTATGGGTGCACAGTTTCACTTAAGTGATTTAACAAAGTGCCTAATAACCCTCTGGTAAATATCACTGGGACGTAACTAACTTGAACTTCACCTCTCCAAGGAAGCAGCTATACTTTATTTTTTCTTTCCTA
>PVKE010047966.1:0-11720 GCA_004027555.1 Craseonycteris thonglongyai | reverse complement strand
GGTCAATTGAGTAAAAATCAAAGTTATTTATTATTAATTAAATGAAAGATGCAAGACCTATCTCTCACCTTTTTAGAATGATAATGCTTCATTGCATGGAGTGGGTAAAAGTATATAACTAACACTTAGCATTTGACATTTTAAAGTTAACTTGTAAATTAATAGGAAAGGTGCTGAGTGAAATAAAGCAAAAATAATATACTCTGCCTCTGAGTCGCAGAGCCAAACCCCAGATATGGAAAAGAAGGCTGAAAAAGACATACTTTTACAGAATCATTTACTGGTCATGCCATGGGCTATTTCAAAGGTTGCTGAATAAAATGTTCAAGGGGAAAGTATGATTGGATTTTTTTCTATTTGTTCACCAGGGTAGGAATAAAAGTGATGATACTTTTTGCATCAGATATAACTCATGATACTGTGCTTTTTACAGACTAACATGTAAGAAGGGTATTCATGTGAGAACATAAGATTGGTTTTAGTACTTAATCCATTAATTTCAGGAACACTGGAAGTAGATGAGAAATTGTGTACATGCACACAAACACCCATGCATACACATTTCCACCCTTGCCTCAAAGGAATGTTTTAATCAACTCTATGAAGTCTGTCTTCTCATGTTGGGAGTATAATTATCCATGTCATGAATGGGGCCTTTCCCATCATCTTCCCCCTCATAAAAAGTACTCAGATAAAGGAAAGCTTCTGCCTGAAGCTTGTACTCATGCCCTTTAGCAGAATGTACTCCCCTTTGATAGAAGGTCTCATTTTTTAAATGTGCAGTATAGATTCTTAGAAAATAACATTTAAATTCCCTGCAGTTGACTATTAAAATAGCCATGACTCTTAGGGTCTGTGTTCAAAATAGATTCCTATAAAGTAGCATGGTGCTTCTTGGATTTTATGCAAAAGAAATGAAAATACATGTCAATGAAAACCTTGTATAAGGTTGTTCACAGCAACTTTGATTGTAAGAGTAAGCAGACCTTTTGTCTGTTGTCTAACAAGAAAAGAGTAGAGGAACTAGCTATGATATATTTTTTAACAATGAAATACTACTAAGGAATTAAAAAAGGAGAAACTAAGTGGCTTAATCTCAGTGACATTATGTGAGTACATGACATTATGTGAGTCAAAGGCTGTGTACTTTATACTTTATTCTATTAAGTTCTAAAACAGGCAAAACAATCTATGGTATTAAAATCAGAAGGAGTGGTTGCTTTAATTAAGTTATTAATTTTTGCAATTGAGTTGTAGGAGTTCCTTATATTTTTTATATTAACCTTTTTTTTTCAGTTTTGTGATTTAGAAGTGTTTTCTTCCATTCAGTAGGTTGTCTTTCTATTCTGTTAATTTTTTCTTTCACTATGCAAAAACAGTTTAGTTTGATGTAATCCAACTTGTCTATTTGCTTTTGTGGCCTGCATTTTTGCTGTCATATGCAAGAAATCACTGCAAAGGCTTATGTCAAGAAGCCTTTCCATATGTTTTCTTCTAGATATTTTATAGTTTCAGGTCACAAAATTAAGTCTTTAATCCATTTCAACTTGTGTTTTGTGTATGGTGTAAGGTAGGCATCCAATTTCTTTCTTGTTTTTTTTTTTTGCTTGTGGATATCATGTTTTTCAAACAAAACCACATGTTGTAGAAACTATCCTGTGTCTACTGTACTTTTTGGGTACCTTTGTCAAAGATAAATTGACTATATATGTATAGGTTATTTCTGGCCTTTCTACACTCTTGTGTTAGTATATATGCTTGTCTTTATCCTAGTACCATACTGTTTTAATTACAAAAGCTTTGTAATATATTTGAAAATAAGGAAGTGTAATGCTTCCAGCTTTGTTCCTCTTTCTTAAGATCACTTTGGCTTTTCTGTGTCTTTTGTGGTTCCACATAAATACTAGGAATTTTTAGTATTTATCTAAAATATACCATTGGGATTTTGATGAGGTAACATGGAATGTGTAGGTCACTTTAGGTAGCATGGACATTTTAACATTAATTCTTCTCATTTATGAACATGAGATGTCTTTCAATTTTTATGTCTTCCCTAATTTCTTTCATCAATATCTTGTAGTATTGTTTTTCACTTCCTTAGTAAAATTTATTGCAGAGTATTTCACTCTTTTTGATGCTATTATAAGTGAGATTGTTTCCTTAATTTTCTTCTCAGGTGGTTCATTGTTAATCTGTAGAAATACAGTTTGTTTTTATTTATTGATTTTTGTATCCTGAAACTTTACTAAATTTGTTTATTAGTTCTAACAGTGCTTGACAGTTTCTTGAGGATCAAGGAAATAGGGATTTTTTTTTCTTGAATATTTATAAAATTTCAGTTATGCCACATGAATTCATTCTAGAGAACTGATATACAACATAGTACCTATAGTTAGCAATACGGGATTTTGCACTTCAAAATTTGTGCAGATTTGCTTTCATGTTCAGTCTTCTTACTATTAAAAAAAAAAAAAGATAATTTTTAGATAGCTCAACAGTTGAGCCCTTGCCTTCAATCACAAGGTCCAAGATTCGATTCCCAGCCCAAGCCAGTACAACCCCATATGCTGAACTGTGGCACAACTGGTAACCACTGGGATGGCTTGGGGGGGAAGGTTCTTACTACCCATGTGGGAGGCCCCTTGTTCAGTTCCCACCCCATGCAGCCCCACATCCACCTGTGTAGAATGAAACCATGTCACAACTAATGATGTACAACTATGGAGACTGCTCTGGGCCCTCCCCACTTCTCTCTCTCTCTCTCTCTCTCTCTCTCTCTCTCTCTCTCTCATACACCTTTTCTCAAAAAACAATAAAAGAAAAACAGAAAAACAAAGACATATATGAAATCTTTGTGTTGGATGTGTCTACTATTTTTTATTTGGGTGTATTTGCATTTGTTCAGACTCTTCACATTTTATACATCTGGGTATTGTAATTATCTGTATATTAATTAAACCTTGGTAAAGCTATCAAGAACAGGGGCTGCTTTGAATGAGTAGAGGGTACTGGCTTAGAAGGGGTATGAGAGAACTTACTGGGTTGATAGAAGTGCTGTATGTCTTGGAGTATAGATTACCAGCTATACATGATTCTTAAAAATGATTAGCTGTATTCTTAAGATGTATACATTCCATCTGTATAAATGATACTTTAGTGAAAAATATCCAGGTGCTTGAAAAAATAATGACTTGTTAACAGTTATTCTTTTTATTCCTAAGAATTTGCCTTCCTCTTATCTCTTATTTTTTCACCACACAATCCTATCTACTTTATCATTTTACCCTGTGATTAAGAAAACATAGATATTAATTTCTATATTTATGAAAAAAAAATCTGTCTTTGGACACATTATAGTTTCTAGGCCCGGTTTGCACTTTAATCTAGACTTAATCTGCTAAAATGAATATACCTTGGGTACAAGTAAATGGTAGGAACATACAGTAGTGTTCTTTCTGTCTGACTCAATGTACACCTCTTGTTAGTGAAAACCTTGGACACAAATACAGCAGTGTCAAGAAAATTTTGATTTAATTTAATTTAAATCCTGCTTAAGGTATGTGCAGTAATTTAGTAACTGGAGGTTCTGTTGAGTTAAAGTAAAAAAAAAACAAACAAAAAAAAAACCTTTCCTGACCTAACTGTGGAGTGATTCTGATACCGCTGACGATATTTCCTGTGCTGTACTTTACATTCCACGACTATATCTATATATTTTTTTAAATATTTATTTATTTATTTTTATTGATTTTGTCAGAGAAAGAGAGAGATACAGAGACAGAGAGAGAACTGAACTGGGGGAGCTCCCAGTTCAGCATATGGTTCCGCACGGGCCGGGGCTGGGATTCGATCCCTGGTCCCCGGCGCTGCAAAGTGAGCGCTTAACCCACTGAGCCATCCCGGCTTCCCCATATATTTTTAATATTGTACCAATTTGCAGCCCCACCATCAGTGCACAGTGGTTTTAATTCTTCCACATCCTTGCCAGCACTTGGTTGTTGATTTATAGATGATGATGATTCTGACAGGCGTGAGGTGGTATTTTATTGTAGTTTTAATTTGCATTTCTCTGATGATTAGTAATGTTCATCATCTTTTCATATGTCTGTTGGCTATCTGTATGTCCTCTTTAGAGAAATGTCTTCAGGTCCGCTGCCCATTTTTAAAAAGGATTGTTTATTTGGTGTTGAATTGTATGAGTTTATATATATTTTCTTCTTTTTTGGGGGATATTAATTCCTTACCAGATATATTATTGGCATGTATTTTCCCATTTAGTATTATTGGCATGTATTTTCCCATTTAGTAGGATGTCTTTTGTGCGAATGTGAATTGATTTACTTTAATGACTCTGTCTCTGTGAAATTTCCCTGGTTCTGTCCTTCGTTTTGTAGGGTTTTATCTTCAAGGTGGCTATAGCAGTTCTAAGCCCCATAATCATGACTAATAGTTTCCAGAATAAAGGAGAGGGATGGTTTAGGAATTTTCTCAGAAGATTTAGAAGGAAGGAACTTTTTCAGAAGCCCCAGAAAATATCTCCTAGTATTTCATTAGCCCACACTTGTTCACACATCCTTGAAGAACCACATTTCTGGAAAAAAGGGAGGGAGGGAGGGAGGGAGGGAAGGAAGGAAGGAAGGAAGGAAGGAGAGAGAAAGGAGAGGAGAGTATAAAGAAGGGGGGAGGGAGAGAGGGAGGGGGGAAAAAAGGAAAATTCAGAAACTGAAGGAGTCACTTTTCCTGGAGTTCAGAGGCTCTGTGCAGTTGTGGATCTGAACTGGCATAGTTCTGTCCTGAAAAGGAGAGGAGAAAAGACACCAATCATTGGTATCTTCTATACCTCTGCTTAACTCCAGCCAATTTTTGATCTTAGGGAGGCAGGGGTAAAATATTCTGGTTCTGTTTTCCAAGAAAAACTGGAAATGGAAGTGTTTATGAGAATGAGTCCTGTGTATAAAAGTTAACTGCTCAGCCAAAGAAACTGCATCTTCAGATCTATACAGTCTTAAAGTCCACAGCAATATTTGCTATAGGTTGTGATCTAAATCTGAGTGGTATTAAACCAGGGATTTTAAAGAACCAGAAAGTTCTGGAGATCAATAGCGTTTCATTTTTGGTCCATGGGATTGTCTAGGGGTGTGGGGCATGGGGAATCTCAGTAATGTTCAAAATGGAGCTGAGATCAATACCTGTGGGGAACCAACCAGAAAGATACAAGGAATGATGCAACTTGGGGCAAAGACAATATCAACAATGAAGGTTTTCTTGAAGCTACTTATAAATAGGATGCCCCCCCCACACACACACACACCAACCCCACTGAAAGCATCACTCTGCACTTAGCATACAACCCAACAAAACTTCTGCAGAAACAGAAATAAAGCCTTATGTCATTATTCCAAGTCAGTTTAACAATCCGCTGTTCCAGTAATCCTCTGATTACTACCCTCCTTCAACTATTTATTGAGTTCCTACTATCTGTCAGACAGTGTCCTAAGTTCATCTCGCGTTAACACATAAATCTCATGAGGTGATTTTTCACATTTGACAGATGACAGCACATTAGTTCTAAAAAGTCAAATGACTATCTAAAAGTCTGAGGCCCAAGAAGTAATAGGGCCAGAATTTAGTATCAAATCTGCTGGACTTCAAAACGGAAATTTTATCACAGAGCTATTTTGCCTACATTGCCTTTATTCCCACAATAACAGTCATGGAGGAAATGAGCATGATCCCACCATACTCTTTGAGATGAACTAATGTTATCAGCACAAGCATGAAGTCCAATTTCTGAGGGATATGTGTATCTTTTTAATTTATTTTTTGATTTTGATTTTTTAACTAAGTAGCTAAAGGTTCAGTACTCTCTAAGGCTAAATTATAATTTTATACTCCTCATGTATCTACTTCTGACATCACTACTTCTTTTTGCCTAGAAATCTTGAGCATCTTCCTGTTGGCTTTTTCCTCTTTCTACCTTCAAATTATAGTATAAATGAAAAATTAAAGAAAAAGTATGAAAAGTTTAAAACATTCTCTTTTTCTAGGGAACTTGGAGTTAATGCAGAAATGTAGATGAAATGTCTGGACTTAGTGTTTGTTTCTTTGTTTGTCTGTCTGTCTGTTTGTTTGTTTGTTTTTATGTTGACTCCCATCTGGTGTTTGGTTAATATTTTAACTGCCGGGTGTAAATCAATCTGCCTCCTTTTTCACTTTCTGTGTGTTTGGTGTATATGTGGGAAGGGATCTTGTTCTCAAGAGTCCTCCTTGAAATTAGAACATTCCTGCCTCTTCTCAACATCTTCCCAGCCTTCAGCACAGTGTCCTGTCCTTTGTAGATGCTGAACAAACATTTGTGGGATGGTTGCATTTGTTGTATTTCAATATATATGAGTTGATTATTAAAAATTAAAAATATCAACTGAGTGATCACATTCCTATCCACATATTTTCTGAAAAAAGGTTATTTCAAACATGTAAAAAAAAAATTTTTCCTTCAAAGTTTTTTTCTTGCAGGGAGGTAAAATAATATAGTAGAAATTGTGAGTCATTTTTGATGTGGAAAAGAAAACCTCACCCTGCAAGGAAGCTGTCCAGAGAATCTATAATGAGAACAAAATAAACCACCTCATCCTGGGCTCACAGCATCATAGCTCTTGAGGACTCAGGATTCCTTCACAATCAAGTACAAATGAGCCTGTGTCTTTAAAAAATAAAACTCATCTTTTATATGAGACAGTATATAGTTTATCAAAAAGCTGCATTAAGGTGTTTAATAAATCATGCAGCATACAACCCAGGGATAAGAAAGCACAACTGTCTGAAATAAAATACATTAGGTATACAAGAAAAACATAGATTCTTAGTATGATACTCAGAGCCCATATACATTAATCAGAAAATGTTTAATTGTCTACTAAGTTTAAAGTCATATAAGAATAAAACAAACACCAGACATACCGGTCGCCTTTCCCAAGTGAATGTATAAGGCTTGGCTGCTAAGAGATTATGTGCAAATCCTGGTATTTGACCAATTTTAATATTTTTTGTTGTGATTTAGTAAGAGACTTGTCAACACACTCAACTATGAAAACAAGCTTATTTGTCTTAAGTCAAAGGCTATGCCTTGTAGAAGAAATATTATAAAATCTAATTGTGGCATTTCCTGCATCATCTTGATCGGACTTCCAGAAGTCAAGCCGGAATAGGATTTCAGAGGCTGGAACTGATAATGAAATGACAAGGTAATTTATACCCCTGACCCAATGCCTCTTATTAATTCATTGGTTAGGTCAGACAGAGGTTTTTATAGAACCAGAAGGCTGTCATTCAAATGACCCCTTGGCCCATGACTTGGTATAGATGACTAGATGCACATTTTACAATTGCTTTTCTAACTACAGGCAAAGAGAAGATGAAGTCAGCAGGTAGGTGGATTCCAGTCAACAGTGAAAGAAAAGTCTGGCAGTGACTGCTTCATTTAGAACACTGTTGGTGTCACAAGAGGGCATGGAGGCCAAGGAGTGAAGGTTACTTACCAGGGGGCTGGAGGAGTTAGCCGAACAGTGCATTCCTGTTTATTACTTTTGCTGAGGGAACAACTCTTCCATCGCTCTTCACACTGAGAAGCAGAGCCATTTCTTTGATTCAGGAGGCACTTTGAATGTCAGCTTCCAGACACATGTGTGTGTGCTCATGCTAAGCATTTGTACTGGAACTTGTGCACTGCTCCAAGGAACATACACAAGATGAAAGAATTTGTTTTGTCTTTCGTATTAAACAGGCCAGACCCAGTTTATCCACCTATTAGTTCAGTAATTTGAGACAAGTGTCCACTAAGAATATTAATTTCTCATGGGTATATGGGAATAATAGCATCTGTCTCAATTTTGTTGCCAGGTGCTATTGTACCCAGCACAGAATAGAAGCTCAATAGATAATGGTTCCTTTTCTTCCCTTCAAAAAACTTCTAATCATTCAGTGCCCTACTGACATTTCTGCATCTCTCTGGCCCTATAGATATATGAGTTACACCTTTGTCTTAGATCTTTGTAGACTCCAAGACTCAACCAGTTCCTGGAAACATAAGGAGCCACAGTCAAAATTCATCAGTTCATGATCATCAAATCAATAATGCTACTGATTGTACTCTTACTGTCTAAACAACACATAGGTTCTTTCTCCTTCGCCATAATCAAGACACAACCTCATACTTTACCTGTCTTCTTTCTTCATATTGATTCTCTACTCCAGAGCTAAGATTATAACAGTCCAGTTGAACAGACATTTGTGAGGGTCAAGTATTACCTAAGACAGAACTATTATCTCCCAGTTCTCATTTATATATTTCCTGTGCCTCTGTTCTTGTTGCTCAGAAATCTTGAATGTCTTTCTTGCTGCTGCTTGTTTACTGTTGAGAACTGTTCCACAGTCCTCTGTCCCCTCTCTTGGTCCACTGTCTCTAGATCCTGCCCACTCTAATTTGATGCACCTTGAGTTTAAACAAACAACCTTTTAAAAATTCAAGTTACTTGAGAAGACAGATTATCTATGTATTACAAATAGAATAATACAAAACAGTCTATGACAAGGAGACATACCGGTAGTCAAACCTCAGAATTGTCTTTAACCTTGCTCTACCACACACCATATTCATCTCTTCCTTTTTTTTTTTTTTTTTACTAAGTCATGCTTTTTCTGCATATGATTCTTCTAAATTCACTGTCCTTTTTCCATTCAATTTGCTACTTCATTTTTTGGCTCTGTCCCTCACACCTAGACCATCACAAAAACTATTCCCCGGGCTATCTGCCAACAGTCACTCCTCTTGATTTGTACTAGATTTCTCTTTCTACAAGCCAAATATGATCACGTGACTCTTTTGGTCATTTCTTGTAGAGGAAAAAAACATCTTAAGCGTGTAATTGTTATTTATTTGCTAATTAATAACACCTACTTACTACTCCTCAATTTCCTCATTTCTAAATAACAAATCTGTAGTTTGGGTTATTTGTTGAATAGCATAATGCCACATAGTAATCAGGTAGCAGGTCTAAATCAGGCATGTTCAACCTGTGGCCCAGGGTTACCTTTGAATGCAGTCCAACCCAAATTTTTAAAACATTATGAGATTTTTTGTTTATTTTTTTTTTTCTTCTTGTTTTGATCATCAGCTATTATTACTGCACTTTAAATGTGGCCCAAGACAATTCTTCTTCTACTGTGGCCCAAGGAAGCCAAAATGTTGGATGCTGCTGTGTAAATTCTGCTATTGTTATTGGTGGAAATAGTGGTTATTGGTTATTAACTTGTAATTAACTCATGTACCTTGTCCTACAGGTCATGACTACTTGAGGGCTGCTGCCATTTATATTCACCTGTGTATTCCTGTAATCTAGAAGACTGCTGGTTAACAGAATATATGTGTGTGTATGTGTGTATTTCTTTGATTGTTTTGCCATTTGCTTGAGAGTGTCAATTGCTTGAATCCCGGTTAACAAAGACCCTACTGTATTTGAAGTTTAGATATCTTAATCTGTGCTGACCAGGAGAAT
Organism: Craseonycteris thonglongyai; assembly: GCA_004027555.1. Taxonomy (NCBI): domain Eukaryota; kingdom Metazoa; phylum Chordata; class Mammalia; order Chiroptera; family Craseonycteridae; genus Craseonycteris; species Craseonycteris thonglongyai. The sequence goes on along the minus strand of PVKE010047966.1, from coordinate 2,166 downwards.
GAGTTCATTATCTCCAAATATAATCAAGTGAGAGTCAAAAAAATAAGTTGACTAGCTTTAGAACTGTAGAAAATATCACTTACTTGAAACTGAGTTCTTGGATCAAAATGCAAAATTTATTGGTGTGCAATGTTAAAACTAAGGCAGTGACTCAAAAAGAGTCTGTGTTGCTCTGCCCATCAGCTCTAAAGCACTCATCTAAGCCCTCGGGATGAATTTGTACATCTTTAGTCAGAAGACCTACATCATCTGCCAAAACAAGATTTCCTAGGTTTACTTCTAAATATAGCTTTAGTTTGGGTAATTTGCTATAATCAATTTTGAAGAACATTTAAACTCAATTTAATGTTTATTTTCTTTGCCAATTCTTGGCGCCTGCATATATGATGACTCTTATTCAAACGAGAAGATTACACACCTATTAAATATGTACATGCAAGTGAAATCTCTGTACATCACATAAGCATGAATTTAACTCTGGAAGCTGTATTGCTTTCACTGATGCATTTATTCATTTGCTGAGGTTTTTTTAGAATGCATGTATTAAATATAACATTTAGAAAGCTTCACTTTGAAAATTCCTTAATTTCCTAACAAAATAGTGCAATTATGAAAATTTTACTAATCTTGTATTTACTATTGCAAGTAGATTTCATACTCAGCTTTGATATTTGTACTAGCTTTATGAGGGTCATATTTATTTATGAAATTGTTCACCAGTTGTGTGTTTACTGATACACGACTGTAATTATTTTATGTTTGCCAATAGTATTATAGTTAGTAAATTTGATGGAGGTAACTTTCTGCCAAAGAATAGAAATACCAGTTGTCAAGGGCTTCCTATCTAAGCACTTGTCATTGACAGTGAGACGTTAGGACAGGGATTGCAAAGGTAAGGATGAGGGGACATAAGCAGAAGCCCAGAAGTGGATGGCCAATGTGGACCAGAAGGATGCTAGCAGCATTTTAGCCTCTGAAGCTAAAGTGGTTTAAGTAATGTGGTAGGTAGAAGTCAGATTCACTTGTACTAGGATCAAAACAGGGCATCTAAAACTCACGAGGCACAAAGAGAACAATACACATACTGGGAGACAGAATAGATATACATATAGTAGACTCTCAGTTAACGTGCATCCATGGGGATTGGTAGATACTGGATAAATGTAAGCAGACTCTCCATTAACCAGAACTCAAGCAACCAGCAAAATATCAAGCAACCAGATTTTGCCAGTTACTTGAGAGTGCTGGTTGCTTGAGTTCCTGTTAACAAAGAGTCTAATATAAAGTTTGTCCCCATTTACACCTATTAGTCTGCCGTATCTATTAATACCATTCTTCTTCATTTTCAGAGCATTCTGGCTTGAACAATAAATTTATCATTCTCCTCTAAGGCACATTATACACACTCTTGCAGGCCGATAGTCTGTGTCTCTCTCTAGCCTTTTACACCCAGCCCTCTTGAAATTTTAGTGTTGATTGAATGCCTTGCTTCTGGAAGTGTTTGAGTGTGTGATTCCCATTCTTGGCCAACAATTAGGAGTCATAAATTAGAATGTTACTGAAAGATACAACCATTTTGAGAACCCAAAATGACAGGTCAAGAGGAGCAAATTTAGCTTCAGAATCAAAACAGCAATGATAAGACAGATCTCATTCCGCTGTCGTGCCATTCCCAAAGGAGAGATGGAGGGAAGCAGGAGCCCACAAGCCACATGTGGCCAGCACGCCTTTGTTATGTGACTTATACAGCCCATTTTCTTCATAATTGACTTACATGGGAATATTTCACATTTGAAAACAAGTTTCTAGATTGCTTTGAAAAACTGGAAGTTCTGGCAAATCTGAGCCCGTATTCTCAAAATGCCAACTGAGGACAGGGCTTCCTAGACCTGTCCCCCTTTAGATGGGGCACACATTCTCCTAATCACCACAATGTAAACAACATTATTCATTCATTTACTGTACCTGCCTGGTTGCAGTAGGTTTCAGATTTCATCTGAATAGAGATAGCTATCAATGTCTATGTATCACACTCAAACTCAGAAAATCTGTTTAAAACCGGATTGAGATAGAGGGATGGGGTGGGAGGTAAACAAGAAGACTTTGGCACACTTATTCTGGCATGCCCCCAGGGACACCCTCCTACTTTTGATAGTAGAGATGACA
>PVKE010047965.1:0-11744 GCA_004027555.1 Craseonycteris thonglongyai | reverse complement strand
CATTTACACAATGGAATACTACTCAGCGATAAGAAAAGATGAAATGCAGTCATTTGTGACAACATGGATGGACCTTGAAATCACCTTATTAAATGAAATAAGTTAGACTGAAAGAATCAAAGAACATCTGACCTCACTTATAGGTGGAATATAAAACTGAAAGTAACAAAGAAACAAAAACTTACAGACATGCTCAATAGTTTGGTGGTTACCTGAGGGTAAGGGAGGAGGGGGGTGGGAAGTTGGAAGTGGGCACCAGATATGTGGTAATGGAGGGAGAGCTGATTCTGGGTGGTGAGCACATAATGCAATGCATAGATAATGTAATGTAAAGTTGTACAACTGGAAACTATGTTGTCAACCAATGTCACCCCAATAAATTTAACAATAAAAAAAAGAAATATTCCCTAGATATTGTCTTAATGCAATCAGCAGGGCTATTTAAGGAAGTGTTATCAGGATCAGTCACATCACCTTCTGCGATCTACACAGCTTAAGGCAGCCAATCCTGGTTTATCAAACTGAGAAAGCTGAGCTCTCTAAATATCATCAGGGTATTGGTGACTTCATGCAACAAATGATAATAGAGGAAAATATTTCCCTAATTCTTTCCTTATTCACAGTTGTATGTCTCAGATTACATCCTTCCACAAAAATGATTTTTAAGTAATTTTTAAAAAGAGTAAAATTCAACTTTGAAAATATTTGAGTTACTCTTCCAAGTTTTACTTCTAACATTACCTCAATAGCCCAAATAGACTAAAGTTAGCCTCAGAAAATTGTTTATTCATATAATTCAGAATTGCATTTTCCTTGAAAATTACATTTCACTTAAATCTACTAGTTTATGAGTGGGTGAAATAAGACCATTTAATCACTTAATCTAAATTCTTAATCAAAGGTTACATACATTACTTATATGTAATGAAGTTCCCAAGAAACAAATCACATGTAAGTGAGACATTATGGAATTCTTATATAATATTGGAACACATTTAATTAACATTAAAAAAATCTAACAATTATGGAAGCAAATGACAGAGTTTTATATGTATTTGTAAAATTCAACTGCAAATATTACGTTTAAGGTAAACTTCTTAATTCTATATTACTTATTAAAGAGCAAAAAGATCAAAACGTGTTCACCAACCAGAGTCAGCTTTCTTTTCATCACCATATATTTAGCTCCCCCTCCCTCCACTTCCACCCTAAATAAATTTAACAATAATAAAAAAAAGAAACAAAATGTTTCTAAACCTGATAATCTTTCTTAATTTTTTCTCTGCATGGACTAAAAATTGTGACCAAAAGTGTGAAATTCTATAGTAACATCTCCCTTTTCTTCAATGTAAAAGTTTTGGAGAAAAAGAACAATATCAAATAAAACTTACTTTACCTTAGATATGAGGAAGTTAAGTTTGATTAAAATGATAAATTTTCTTTATCATAGTTATTGATAGTTACTGAAACTCTTGAGTCTAAGGTACTATATAATATCTCAAAGGAACTTAAGTAACCATGAGCTAAAAGAAAGTTGGGCAACAGTATATAATTTGAATTTATAAATACAACTCTAGAAAACTGAACTTCTTTTTTCAGAACCTACTATGAATCCTTCAATTTTTTTTTTCATACCTAACACATAAAACAAAGAATTTGGTAAAAATTTCTCCCTATTTCTCTCACATTCTCATTCATAATCATAAAATTGGGGTTAGAAATGAGTCTGGTGTATTATGAAAATGAATAAACTAGATATGTCTTAAAAATGTTTTATAGAGTCATATTCATATCTGTCTCACAAACTTTTTACAAAGATTAAAAACTATTTTACTAGGTACAATATGAAATGCAAGGTCAGTGATTCTTAAACAACTTCAAATACAAAATGAAACAAAAATGTATGAATATTTGGGAAGCAGGGATGACTCAATGGGTTAAGTGCTCACCTTGTGGCCCTGAGGTCTGAGGATCAAGTCCCCGTCCCGGCTTGTGTGGACCCACATGTTGAAATAGGGTGTGCTTCCCATGTGGGAGACCCCCAGTTCAGTTTTCACCAGGGCAAGCTTTCATGTAGGAGGCCTCTCAACTAGAGGAGGCATTCCTCCCATGCTGGATGCCTCTTGCCCAGATCCTGCCCTACACAACCCCTGCCCATCTGTGTGAAATGACATCATGTGGAAAATGGATGACATACAACTATGGCAACTGCTCTGGGCTCTCTCTCCTCTCTTTGTCTCTCTTTCTCTCTGTCTCTCTCTGTCAAAAACAATAAAATAAATCTTTAAAAAAGGGTTTAAATAAAAAAAAGTATGAATATTCACTAACAGGAAATGTAGTTTGTTTGGCTTCTCTGAATTTTGTAATCTTCACTGTTGTCATCATGTTGCTGCAGCACTTTGTACTTCTGCTATCACAACATACTTTACCATGATTATCTGCTGCTATTTGTCTTGTTTGCTCAATTGTATGATCTTTGCAGGCAGAAATTAATCTTATTTGCTACAGTGTGCTACAGCAATTAGCACATCATTTAGCAATGTAGTACGTGCTCAATAAATATCTAATGGCTATGCCTGAAAAAGTAAAAGTCTAAATTCAATTTCTAGAAAAAATCTTGTTTCTAAAGATTTATTTTATTGTTTTTGACAGAGACAGAGAGACAGAGAGAAGGAGGAGGGCCCAGAGCAGTCTCCATAGTCATATATCATCAGTTTTCAACATAGTTTCATTTCACACAGGTGGGCAGGGGGCTGCACAGGGAAGTACCTGGGCAGGGACCTCTCACATAGGAGGCATGCCTCCACGAGCTTGGGGTTGAACCAGGAGCATCCCTATGGGAAGCTCGCCCCGGCAAGAACCAAAATGGGGGCCACACCCCACTTTAGCATATGGGTCTGCACAGGCCGGGGCTGGAATTTGATCCTCGGACTCCAGGGCTACAAAGCGAGTACTTAATCTGCTGAGCCATCCTGTATCCCCTAGAAAAATTCTTAATTTGAGAACTTCTAAAAATGACAAAGTGGTTTATTTTGAATGACATATATTTTGGAATAAAAACTATACTGATATAACAATTCAAAATTAAAAAAATAAAAAGTGTACCCATGTAAGATAAATGATAAAATTTTAATGTAAATTTTTATTATCTCCTCATTAAAGATTTTGTGTAAACTCTTAACTATATGGCCAAGAGGTTATATGAGTATCTGTTGTAGTTTAGATTGGATTCTTGTTTCTCTTTTCTTTTTCTTCCTATTTTCCTTTTCCTGTGTGTCTTTCTTTTTCTGATTTTCTTCCTCTGTCCTCTCTTTCTCTTGTCTTTCCTCTTCTTGCTTCTCCACTTGATTTTTCTTGATTAGAGTCTGAGACGTTAATTTTTATCCACAGAAGATAGTGCAGTTGCATATATGGAAAGAAAGAGAGAAAAGAGATAAAAAGGAAAGAAAAGAAAGAAAGAAAGAAAGAAACATAGTACATGCATATGTACATAATGAAGACTGTCCTGAGAATTGGTAACTAACTTTTTTTCACAAAGAGAAACAGCTTTCCCTATGTACATTCCTCTAAGGGCTTCTAGAGAAGCATAAACCACAAAGCAAATAAATAATTACCAGAGCATCAGATATTTGTGGTTGTGCCCTACACTTAGAATAATAGGTTATAATCAATCAGTAGGACTTCAAAGAGCGTCTATTTTAGTAGTTTTTACTGTCTTTTTTATACCATAGAGCCTATGGTGAATCTGATGAAAATGATGAACTTTCCCTTAAAAATACACACACACATAACATAGAAACAAATTGTATAGTAATTTCAGTAAGTTTAACTGAAACATATCCAAGGTCCCTGGATACGGTGCAAATGAGGAAATCAATCTATTATCTATCTATCTATCTATCTATCTATCTAATCTATCATTTATCTATCATATATCTATTTATCTATCTATCATCTATCTATCTATCTATTTATCTATCTACCTATCATCTATCAACATCATCTATCTATCATATATCTATTCATTTATCCATCAACCTACTTAAACAGTGAGATATAGAGATATCATTTGAATTGTTTAGATACACAACCATGATGTGGCAGTCAGTTCTGTCACCAGAGCTCCTGGCTCCCTGATCATGTTTTTACTTCTCATCCTTGAAAGGAGATTATAGAAGGAAAAAGAATTTTTTTTTTTTGCCCCACATCCCTGACATTCTCATAGATTTCCTTTCCTCTGTCCTAAAAACTACTCTAGCTGTGCACCAAGAGAACATTGCTTCAGCTCACATATCTCGTGAGGAAATCTTATGATATACTGGATCAGTGCTATAGGATCCCTGCAGTTCTGTCCTATGGTTCTTCCCACATTTTTACTGACCCTCCTAGAGGGAATAGTTTCAGCTGCTCCATTTCCAACTGGTAAATTCATCATGTTCTTAAGTAAGAAAATAGATAAGCAAGTCAATAATATTGTGCTACTAGTTAAGGTTAAACTAGTTAAACTACTAGTTAAGATTAAACTTGCTCCAGAAAAGGAACAAATTATTTGTACAAAAGCATTTTGGCAATGTTTAGAATAAAACTTCTGTGGCCCAGCAAGCTATCATCTATCTCTCTGACAATTCATGGTGCAAAGGTAGAAGATAACTTGGAAAACGCTGTGGCCCTAAAATAGAATGAATAATAATAAGGAAAACAAGAAACAATGATGACTCCTTTAGTTCAGGAAATGCATTAGTTCTTGGGAAACCATATTCCTGGAGAAGTGGATACATTTACTTGAGAGTTGAAGCAGAACTCTAGATATGGAGGTCCCAGATTATCAATTTGATATAGAAAAAATCAGTATGAAAGAAATGCAATCTCACCTCAGTCATGAGCTATGTCCTTCATAGTTTTGCATGATGATATGCCATTCAGCTATGCAATATGGGATTTTTTGTTATTTTTGTTGTTTGTGAGTTTGTTCCGTACTCATTGGCCATTCCAATAATCCAGGGCATTAATTATCTGATTTTGTGATGATGGAGAAGTATAAATACTCTGTGTGAATGCTCAGGGAAACCCTTCCTTAGACTTACATCAGTCTTTGGCTTGGTATTATCGGCCACCTGTGATTCTGCCATTGATTTTGATGCTATCACTACATTCAGAGAGTTTTTAGAGATGGATTCTTTTGGTGGAAAGTTTATTGGAATTAAGAAATTTGTGTCATTTAAATTTTTTTCCTTGTAGCCTACTCTACCATTTAGCATTCAAGCTGCTCATCAAGTTGGAGATCAGGCTCAAGTTAGCAAGGATATTATTTTAGAACTTTTTGAACTTTATTATTTTTAGAACATTTGAATGATAGTAAACTGCCTACTTTGAAGATGGCTAGAATAAAGTAATAAAGCTGTTTATATTGAAATAAAATAATTTTTGTATGTAAAATATATATTTTGCTTAAAAGTAAAAATTTTCCAAAACAAACAATTAAGAGCTGAGAAAAATTATCTCAAACGTTGGCTCAAACGACTCTAAAATCTACTCCTTGAAATTAAAAAAAATGCATATATGTTTTGATCTCAGTTCCATAATTTAATGAGCACATGGAAATGACCCATGAAGATGAATTGATCTTACACTGAGTGTCCCCAGTTTTTGTTACTTGTTTTCTGGACAAAAAATTCTTATCAATTCTTATAATATAGTAGAGAAAGTCTACTCAATTTGGTTTCTTTCTCCTTAGGTCAATGATGCATTCATTCTAATCCATGGGATTCATTGTCTCCCTCAAGAGTGGTCTCTCTTCTGTGTTATCACCCTTTGGCAGTGCTCACATATGAAGTTGTGATCCTTCACTAAATCTCCTTATGTTCTTTCTGCTATGAAAAATAGTACACTAATTGCCTTAATAAGTCCAAAACAAAATATAATGTCAGCTCTCAAATCTTAGGTTGTTAGTAAGTATGAGGTTAAATTATTTCTTTAATAATGATTTTTTAATTAATTTCATATATTTAATGAATTTTTTTCAAGTCTACAATTACAGGGAAATGTACATAATCCTTTCATAGACTTCAGTTATCATTTTCTATTCCTTTCCTTTATTTATGATGCTAAAGAAACATGATCAATTTGGAAATATCTTAACTTTACCTTTGATGTCCTGTTGTAATGTCACCTTATTGTTGACTTTGCATCAGACACTTTTGTCTTTGACTGATAATAAATCAAAAAACAATACAGAAATAAAAACCGGTATGGTGCCTGCCCACATGTGGCAATGTGTGCTAACAGTGCTGAGAACCAATGAAATAAAATTCACATGTAGTCACTTCATTCCTATAGTACAAACCCTCAGAATTAGCTCATAGCTTTTCAGCCTTATGAAGAACATACATTTAAAAATCTTCATATGTTACATTAATTAGAACTAAATATATCAACATCTTTATTACAAGTAAAACAACTTGAGACAATATATTGCTGAAAAGAGAACCATGTAGAGAGAAGAGTTTGAATAATACCACGTTTGAAGTCTATTGGAAACAACCACATAGTGTTAATCCTAAGGGTGGAAATATGAGAGTAGAGAGAGAATAAAATACCTAATGATTTGAGGACTTTATTATAGACCAGGTACTACTTTAAACCCTCTATACTTAGTATCTAATTTAAACTAGGTACAAGTATTGCCTCATTTTCTAGAGGGGTAAACTGAGATGTAGAAACATTAAGAGCACTCCCAAGTTCACAGAGTTAGTTCGTGTTAGCACCAGGAACTGAACCCAGACATCTTATTTTATCCAGCAGTGTGGGGCATTCCACCGTGCTGCTCCATTGTGGTGAATTCATCACTCCAGAGAATAAAAGTGAATTATTTTGGATATTCACTGAAAGAAAAAGGAAAGGAGAAAACTAAAAACAAAGAAATAGAACCTTTAAAATTAAACAGAAGCTAATTTGAGAGAATGATGTAGCAGGATATATTCCTTTGGGAGACAGTTGAATCTCTACTTTTGAACTTAAAAAAAGAGAAAGCTTCATAATATTCTATTGTATATATGTACCACAGATTTTTTATCCAGTATTCTATCAGAGGGCACTTTTGTTGTTACTCAGCTATAAGAAGATGAAATACTGTCATTTGCAACAACATGGATGAAACTTGAGATCATCATGCTAATCGAAATAACCCAGACAGAAGAAGCTAAGAAGCACATGACTTCACTCCTATGTGGAATATAAAACTGAGCGCAACAAAGAAACAAAATCTCATGGATTCAGTAGTTTCCTGAGAGTAAGAGAGGAAACGGGTGGGAGAGGAGAAAAGGGAAGCTAAAAACATGGTGACTGAACGAAAGCTGACTCTGGGTGGTGAACACATATTGTAACACATAGATGAAGTACGACAGAGTTGTGCACCTGGTACCTATGTAATTTTTTTTTAAGATTTATTTTATTGTTTTTTTTTGTTGTTGTTTTTGACACAGAGAGAGAGAGACAGGGAAGGGCCCAGAACAGTCTCCATAACTATGTACATCATCAGTTTCTGACATGGTTTTATGTCACACAGGTGGGCAGGGGCCTGCAGGACAGGAGCTGGGCCAGAAGCCTCCCACATGGGAGGCACACCCCTTTGAACCAGGGGTTGAGCTGTGGGATGAAAGCCAAATGGGAGGGTCTCCCTCTTGGGAAGCACACCCCAGTTCAGAATATAGGTTTGCACGGGCCAGGGCCAGGATTCGATCCTCAGTCCCTGGGGCTACAAAATGAGCACTTAACCCACTGAGCCATCCTGGCTTCCCTTGTAATTTTTACTAACCTATGTAACCCTAATAAACTTAACAATAAAAAACAAATAAATAAATAATAGCTTCTACTGCAATCTTTGCTTAAATATCACTGTATCTCTTAATTTCCTGCCCGTCCTATGATCCAATATAAAAATGCTGATTTTTATAACTAGGAGAAGAAATATGTACATACCACATGTCTCATGTCTCATTCCAAAACCATGAAAACTGGTGCTTGTACTTATTTTGGATATATTTCTTTCTTTTTTTTTTTTAATTTTTTTTTTTTAATTTTTTTTTTAGTGTTTTTTTACAGAGAGAGAGAGAGAGAGAGAGAGAGAGAGAGAGAACTGAACTGGGGGCACTCCCCAGTTCAGCACATGGGTCTGCACGGGCCAGGATTTGATCCTGAGTCCCCGGCGCTGCAAAGTAAACGCTTAACCCACTGCGCCATCCCGGCTTCCCCTGGATATATTTCTTGTATAGCATAATTTTCTTCATTAAAGCCACAGAGCATATTTTCTATGATATTATTATTTTCTAATATAAAGAGCTGAAAATATTTTAATAAATTTTAACAAAAAATAATTGTGAAAATATTAATTCATTAATGAGAAATATTTTAATGTAACCATTAAAACTATTTTAAAACCTTATATGCATAATGTTAATTTCAAGTTAGCACTACTATGATATAGATATGAACATAATAATGGGTTCTAATCATGTACTAAAATTACATAACTTTATAGCACCTTTTTCGTTAGATTTTTATAGTTTTTTATTTTGGGAAAAATGAAATTTTCAGAGAACAGAGTTAATTTTGCTAAATTAAGTTATAATTTTCGATTAGTTAATTTGGTAAGCTCTATGAACTAATTCAGAAATTTTTATTCTTTTTCAAAATTATATTGTCACATCTTTTTGTGTTGTTGTTTATGATTATATACACTGACAATCTGCCTCAGTTTTTTCATTTGTGAAATGTCTTGGAAAACAAATTTCATATTAATGCCTCAGCAGAATATTATAATGAAATGTTAATATTAGATTCATGTTGTATTTCCAGTATTTTAAATAAATGTACTCTGTATGAACAATAAAGATACATTATGTAGTTTTTTTTCTTCACATTAATATCTCCTGGCTTCAAGTGTTTAAAAGTAGGTCTTAAAATTGTAATATCCATCTTGCAAGTTTACTGAACTTCATTAAATGTTCATGTATTCAGACTAAAATCTTTGTGGATAAATACCATTATCTAATGTGATTATTTATAAATACTGAAGAATTCACAGACACTAGATGTACTACAATATTTCTGATGATGAGAAAGGAAAAAAAGATTTGTTTTTGAAACTTTCAATGTTTGCCTTTTTGAGGGTAAACAAAATCTTGCAATAAAATTTCATCTCTTCAGAGCTAACGTGGATAGTATTAGAAAGAGTGTACAGTTCTGCCATTTGACTTATGAGGAAAATAAGTCCCAGTAAGCTAAGCAGCTTGTCTATGGTTCACACCACAAAGGTGGCAAAAATAGGCACCCTGATCTGTATCCCCAGTCTTTTCCACACCACCAAACCTTAAGATTACCTTGAAGGGAAGAGACATACAATTCTAACGAAGAAGTAAGAAGTGCCATCAACGTACTCTAATGTTTTGCTGTTCCTTTTTTTTTTTCTTTTTAATAATTGGGCCACACCTCAGTGCTGATCATTCCTCCCCAACCGGAAATATGTGGCCTTCTGAATCATCCATCACCAGTTGTAGTTGTGTGCCCTCCACCACTTGGATCTTCTCTGTAGAACCAGCTGTCACAACATCGATCATGTTCTTATCAGGCTATACCAGGCTGCAGACCTCAGTCACTAAACCCGTCAGACTTGTTGCCAATGACTGTCATTATTTTCCAGCCTCTCACCCCTGACCTGGCTGATATAGATCAGATGGTGACTGGATAGAAGCTGCCCCAGTGCTGGGTCCATGATGTATGCGTAAGTACTCAGCTTTTCTCTGTCAGGGTTATCAAGGGGACAGAGGTTTACAACTCCTGGGACAAACAAGGCAGATGTTGGCTGGTAGTGAGTGTTACTGTATTTTGTGTCAAAGTTGTATTTTGTTGTTTTTAAATGTAAAAATATTCTTAAAAGGAGCCAATGTGGTTCTTTCTTTCTAAATAATAGAAATAGAAATGATATGCAGTAATAAATTAATTATATTTAAAACATTAGGAAAACCTATGCTTCAATACTAAAGTTTTTAATATAGTTCATTTACTGTCTTTAGTATGATCAATAGCTTTGTATAAATTTTTATCTTATGTTGCTTACTGAAGTATATTCTGGGAAATCTTGAAATATAAAGGTATGATGAGTATTCCAACTTTTATTTTTTTAACTCTAAATAAGAGAAAGTATGGTAGCAACAGGATTATTGTATATATTATAAAAATGAAATTATAAAAATTAAATATATATACCTAAAATTATTGAATTAAAATATCTCTAGACTCTATGTGACATTTGTTATAATTGATCTCCAAAATAGTTGGTGAACCAATACATTTAGGATCAAGATATTTAAATATTTTTATATTTAGGTAATTTCAGGCTATTGTTTTACAGACTCAGAAATGAATAGCCGATATTTGATCAGAGTAAATTCATTCAAACTCTTGTTTAGTTTAATCTTGCTTCTCAAAGAGGTTGTTGACCTCTCTAGAGACACCATTCCCATGCTCGGCACTGACTAAAGTTTCAAATTTATAATTTTGTGATAGTTATAATCATAGTCATTTGATTTGTTTTCAATTAAATATAGTACTTCCGGCCTGTAGCTCTGACACTAAGTGGTGAGGATTCTTCCCCTCTCTAATTTATTCTCAAATAACAGCATGAGCCTGAGGAAGACTCCCTTCCATTCATGTTATCCAAATTTCTTATTAAATACAAGAGACTATATTTCTTATTTACCAAGATAAGGGTAGGGGCATGGTAAGACAAAATCTGAGGTGAAAATAAGTTATTTGTATATTTAATAAACATTCATACAGATACAATATGCTAACAATTTTAGTTTCCCCAAATTATCGAAGAGCTAGCAGTTCTCTCATCCTCATTTTTTTCCCTAAAATTCTGCAATGTGGTTTTTCTATTACCCTGTTTTCCTTTTTCCAATTTATGGCGTCATCTGCACTCACTCATTTTATCACTCTGAAAGTATCATTACAGACATGAAATGTCTGTGTTAAAGCCTCATCAGTTTTAATCCAGAATAGTTTTGAAGGTTTTTATGTATTCTATCTAATTAGATTCCAGATCAGTGTTTTGTTTAACATAGATGATGTCAAATACTACGGATTATGTCATAGAGATATGATAAGAAGTTTATTAACTGAATTCATTAGTAAAGGTATGTTGCCCTAGGGGTAGAGATGAGTGAGATGTGCAAATCTTCTTAGCAGAGCTTCTGTCTTTCTCATTGTGCTGTAGTGGAAGAAGTACTAGCATGAGATTTGGATGTGTCTCCATCCAGCTTTACACTCATTTGTATGGATAAGTCACTTCTCAAGACTTCACTTCTTTTATCTGTAGACTAAAATAAATGAGGGGGGCAGAAGTTGTCACCATCAATGGAATTTGAAATCATTTTTTGTGGATAAGCATGAAGGTATTTTTGCTTTATTGGTTCATTATTCAGTTTATTTTGGTATTATTTATTTTTTACTTTTTCTTCATTGCATTAAATAATAATTGAAATGACATCTGATATTAATTTTATTATATTTTTTACTATATCATAAGTAGTAAGTATAATTATTATATTGTGGCACTGTTGTTTCAGATATACAATTATGCGTGTGCCTTATGGTGTGATGCAGATCATTTCTTTTTTTTTTTTTTCTTAATATTATTATATTTTATTGTTAAATTTAATGGGGTGACATTGGTTGGTAACAAT
>PVKE010047964.1:0-11747 GCA_004027555.1 Craseonycteris thonglongyai | reverse complement strand
CTGCAAAGGGCAATAAATCCTTTGTTTTGACCAACCATTGCTGGTGCCCCATCGGTAGTTATCGCAGACAACTTATGCAAAGGCATGTTGATCGACCTGGCGTATGTTCTGAAAGTTTGATAAATATCCTCACCTCTCGTCTGTCCTTTCATTGGTAATATTTGCAACAGCTCCTCTTTTACTGTGAAGTTACTAAATAGTATTCTCACCATAACTGCCAACTGTGCGGTGTCTGATATATCTGTTGACTCGTCCAGTTGCAGAGAGAAGCAGTCACATATTTCCAAGTCAGTCTTTAACTGAGTTTGCAAGTCCTTTGAAATGGCGTGTATTCTTCTTGCGACTGTGTTATTTGACAACTGTAGGTCTTGTATCGCTGACATAATCTCACGCTTGTTAGAATATTCCTCAAACAAACAATCGGCAACAGTCAGAAATGCTTCTTTTAACAATTCACCATCCTGGAAAGGTTTTTCTTCTTTGCGAGCATGTGAGAAATTTTGAAAGAAGCAATGGTTGCCTTTTTAGATTTTTCCACATGTCTAGTGAAAACCGTCTGTTGAGTAGTTAAACTTAATTTTAGTTGATTTATTTTTTTCTTTCTTACTTCAGATTTAAGTGGATAATTCGTATCAAAAGTGGTATGACTTGTCTGAAAGTGACGTTCAACATTATGTTTTTTCGGCACTGCAATACTACTGCCACACAACAGGCAAACACATTTATCTTTTAAATTAATGAAACAATATGATTCCTCCCAGTCTGTGTTAAAATTATAGGTTCGTCTTCTCTTAATTGGTCCACTCATTTTAGGACTAAAAAAATAAAAATAAAAATAGTTATAGAACTACAATATCATATCAAATTGCCACCATAATAATAGATTACCTACCTTGCTTTTAGTTCCTTTAAAATCAAATATATCAAAACACTGTGATCCTAGCTAACCGTCACGACCCGATCAGTCCAGCAACTGCAATCCAAATGGCAACTTGGCGTCTCCCGGTTGGGGGGAGGAGAGTTTAAAGAGCGCAGTGGCTAAACAAGACGCGACATGTACAAAGGCGAAAGCTAGGGAAGAACTTATACTTATGATATCGCTAACATACCAACGAATATAATAAACCTGTGTAGATACTCAAACAATATTTTAAAATTCTAACAAATGTATAAAAATAAATTATAGTTTTACTTAGTGTTTATGAAAAACTTCTGATGCAGTCAAATAATGGTGGGCGCACACAAATCGGGCCTCGGGCGCCATGGTGCCAGTGAGCACGGGGTTGAGAATCCCTGGCCTAGAGTATACTTTTACAGCAATACAATTACATTTTGTTGAATATCTGTTCTTATCTTTTGTGTCTCACTGATATTCACATGATCTTTTTTTCTATATTGCTGTGGGAGATAGGCAGATGGTTAAATAAATGCTTCAAGCATGTTAAAATTAAACCTGACATTTCTGACTACCTTGGCAGATACTCTCATTGATTTACCACAATGTAATTTTAGGATAAATGATTTTTAACTTTTTATTTCTATGTAAAATTTAGTTTAAAGACTAACAATTATTATTACATGAAATAATATAATCGTATTAGATAATGACATAGTTGATAACTATATACAAGCTTCTTGATTTTTTCAAGACCATACTATTTAAAATTATAAAACTATTTTCTGAATTATAATCACAATTAAGACAAATTAATATTTTCATAAACTTAGTCATGTCATGAAGTTTATGAAATGTTTAGTAAAATTCATGTAGAGCCAGATTTTGGAGCTTTGACCTTTGAGGTACCCAAATAGAAGAATACACTCTAAGGGGTTTCATTTCTGAAGCTCTGAGCAAGCCGTGTTTGATTGTGCCAACTTGCTCATTAATCATGGGAAGAAAATTTAGAACGCATGTGGTGATCCATCTGGCAAGTGACCTAGAGATGAAAGAGATTTGCTCATCTCCACAGTGTACACTTTCGAAGTAAGGTGTTTTATCTCTGCCTTCACAAACTCACTAGCTTCCTGGGAGGAAGAAATGGACAACCTCATTTTTAGACTAACTGGAAGAATATCATGACCATTCTGAACTTTGGTGAGACAAAGAAATAATGAGACAGGACCAGAATTGAAGATATGTATTATGTGTAGGAAGATAAACGGCTTGGTTGGCTGTCACCCATGAATCAGTAATAGAACTGCAATAAATTGTGCCAATATTTGAAAGAGAGACCTCTATGAGGGCTGTATAAAAAAAAAATCCCATCGTAGTCAATATAACGACAACAGTTACATGGCTGAATACTTTCTGGAAAGCCCTCGTCTGCTTAGTTACTAACTAGTGTGTGCCTTTATAGTTCTATCAATAATCTTGGGGTTGTTGGGACAAGGTGTAGCATTAATACCTTTAAAACTTTGTTTTAAACTTATGAAAAGTAAACATTTTTAAGCTTTTTAAAATAAGTGTCGATTTATAAAAGCAAGATGAAAATTTTTGTAAACGTATATAAAAAAAAAAGCCAAGCTTCTGAGTTGGCACTGAAGTTAAAAGGTCCTATAAAGGCTGGTAAAAGAGACAGGCTCCAAGGGCTAGTACTTTAGTGACTAAAGAGTCCTGGGGACAAATACATAACTGTCAGTGTCAGAGAAATTATGCTGAGCTCCACATCTGAGGTGAAGAGCAGAGAAACTCTTCTGAATCATAAACAGGAAAGAAAATGTCTCTGCCCATTCTCCTAGGATTCAGCAGAAATTTTACAGTTGCTTATATCCTCAAGAATCAAGGGCCCACATTAAAATTTGAAAACAGAGCCAGCCTCTGACCTGTAGTTATTAGTACAAGACTTAATTTGTGGACACAAACTCCAAAGACCTTGGAATGAAGTAATTGATAAAACTATTGAATGAGAATAGAAAACTCTTAACACAAGTTTAGATCTTAAATAAAATTTACAAACTTCATTAAGAAACTCTGTGCCATAAAATGAAAACCCAAGATTCCAAAACAAGAAACAACATGTTCAAGAAAATAGAATGTAATATCTGAAAAATATGTTAAATTACAGGTGTAAAATTCTCATGTTATAGTTGTATATAACATCTATGAAACGTTTTGAATTAAGAAGTAGGTAGGCTTAGAAAAGTTCATCTGGCAATAAGAAAAATATAGTAAGTGAAGACAGAATAAATGATGGTCCTTCCACACTAAAGACAAGATGCTGACTTAGGAGATTAAAAATATAAAACCTCTCTGCAGGCAAAATGGAGAAATAAAAATAAGGAAAATACAGGAAGAGGTTACAGAGAGGGAAGATAATCCAGTGCCTCCAAGTCAATGACTTATAAACATTTCCAAAAAGAGATAAATTGAGATAATGGAGGAGAGAAAAGATGACAAAGAAAAAAACAATTGAAAATTTTCTGGAACTAAAGATTATGATTCTCAAAACTAAAATATTTCAGAGTTGTGTATGCTTACAAAATAACTTTGGAGGCAAACAGCAGAATGGTGGTATTATAGTCATCAAATCTCAAGACATTTCCTAGAATGACAAATAGAGTACACAGGCATAATAAAGCCCACAATGTCTGCAGTGGAACTAAATGGTAAGGAATGATAATTAACACCAAAAAATAGGAGTGGTTAGTGCCAAATCACCTATATCAGCGAGGTAGTAATAGTATCAGCAATTGTGCAGGAAAAAAAAAGAAAAAATGAAGAGAAGTCACAGACACTTAGGACATCCTGGAAAATTAGCCTCTCAGTTATGCACTGAATTGTGTGCCCCCAAAAGGATCTAGTGATGCTCTGCCTCCTGTATCTCAGAACGTGACCTTATTTGGAAATAAGGTCTTTGCAGAGGTAGTCAAGTTAAAGTGAGATCATTTGAGTAGACAGTAATTTGTTATACCAATGTCCTTGTAAAACAAGGGAAACAGTAACATATACGCACATAGGGAGAAAGCTGTGTGCATGTGAAAGTTGGAATTAAGTTTATGTATCTACAAATCAAAGAATGTCAAAGATCACCAGCAAACCATTAGAAGCTAGGGGAGAGGTATGGAACAGTTTCTTCCTCAGTAGAAACCAAACCTGCCAACACCTTGATCTTGAACTTTTAACCTACAGACCTATAAGACAATTTCTGTTGTATGGTCCATACAGTTTGTGCTATTTTGGCAGCCCCAGCAAACTGATAATAGAACCAGATATCAAATGGGCAATGCCCTCTTATGAAATGCTCAGAGAAGCCATCTGAGCTTCTGAATAAACAGTCTAGTTTTATAGTGAGTGCAAGTGTACCACTGAAATATCGTCTGAGTCCTATATCTCTTATCTATATGGAAAAGCTTCTCCCTAAGAGAAATACCAGCCATGTGCCTTGGTCTTATAATGTCTCCAGTTATACAGTTCCATCTCTGTAATTCTGCAAGAATTTCTTATGGTTTCTTCATCCTATAACAGCAGCTCTTCCTGGGAAAGCCTGTATTCTCAATCTCTTGCTTAGAATTAGCAAATGTCTCCCAGAGAAAAAAGAGATGCAGAATTCGGCTCAAGTGTTTGGTCCTCCCCTCTTGGTAATATTGATCTTTACTCATTCTGGCTGCTTGAGTAGCTTGAGGCATGTCTGATGCCTATAAAGAGGTGTTTATTAAAACTCAAACCATTTTTATAGCGCACTCAACTTTTTGACTTATTCATGAGGGAGATATTTGCGTACTCTAAACTACTTTACCCCACTTAAAAGTAGAAGTTAGGGGAAGCCGGGATGGCTCAGTGGGTTAAGCGCCCACTTTGCAGCACTGGGGACCGGGGATCGAATCCCGGCCCTGGCCCGTGTGGAACCATATGCTGAACTGGGAGCTCCCCCAGTTCAGTTCTCTCTCTGTCTCTGTCTCTGTATCTCTCTCTCTCTTTCTGTCAAAAATAAAAATAAATAAATAAAAATAAATTAAAAAAAAAGTAGAAGTTAGTGTTGCTTTATGTTTGAACCAATAAGATATATTTCAAAATCAATTTAAGACAGTACCTCTCTCTCATATCTATATAGATATATATGAATAAAACATGGAAAGCCACATATATGCCTGTATACATATATATGAACAAATATATGAATAAAAATACAGAAAGTAAAATACTCATATGTGTACAAATTCATATTTTTATTAATTATATACATGCTGCTTTTCCTATTTTGGCAGGAATCATTAGTTATTAAGTGTGATGTGTACATTTTTTGATAAACTTTGTGAAAATGAATTAATACAGTGAAATATCAGAAAGATAAATACTACAATATTTGGTATTGTATCCTAAAAGACTTTTGTAAAAGATTCAGCTACTTAATATATAAACATACACTGTTTCCTCCCTTTCAGGTGAATTTAATTCATAGTCTAATATCTTCCTCAAGAACTATAACTTCAAACTATGATTCCCCTTAGAATAAATGAGAGTAAATGATTTTTCAGCATTTTCTCATTTAAATTTAACTGCAAAAGAAGTGAGATAGTGTCTGCAAGTCCTTATTAACACCCATGTGGGCCTAATAATCTGCTTCTATTTGAAGTAGCCCTAATTTCTGTGGTTCTTTTATTGGAGATTTATATCTGTTATATGTTAAACACAAACTAACATGTTTAATGAGAATAAAAATGATCTTAGAACTGAGTATATTCCAGAAGTTCTTTGGCAAATTTACAATACCAGCAATATCTAAAGCAATGCAATTTGGCTATACCCTTCTATAGTAAAACGTGTAAAATTTCTCAGAACTCATAAAATATAAAATCAACGATTCACTTCTCTTCTTTTCCAGACTGAAAAAATGATGGATTGTTCTCCCTCATTTCATTTTTTTGAATTCGAGAGATGAATCCATTTTACA
Source organism: Craseonycteris thonglongyai (assembly GCA_004027555.1). NCBI lineage: Eukaryota > Metazoa > Chordata > Mammalia > Chiroptera > Craseonycteridae > Craseonycteris > Craseonycteris thonglongyai. The sequence continues at coordinate 5,856 of PVKE010047964.1, read as the reverse complement.
TTATGAATAAGTTACCCTAAGAAAAATGGGGGAAGGCCTACTATGTTTCCCACCACCACCATAACCCACCACACCACAAAAATATATTTTTTCCTTTTTAAAATTCATCTGAATGAACCACAATTTAGTTAAAGGCAGAGACTGCCTAATAATACAAAAGACAAGTATAAACTTTCATTTCATTATAATTTTTATTATTTTGTCATTTTTAATTTATTAATAAGAAAATGATTGCAGTATATTGACAATTACCAAGTACTTACGAACAGTCATATAGGCAATTCAGTTAAAAGTTTTATAAATTATTTGGGTTCACAAATAGGGTTATTTTCTGCATGTTACACAGACGGTTTGGCACATAATACGCATGAGCAATAAATTGAGTTTAGTGACTAATTCTCTTTTCTGCAACCACACTGGAAAATTTCCCATAAATTTTATTTGTGTTCCTCTGTTTGTGACAACCATCTGCTTAACTTTCACACCATTTTATGTTTTAGCCAAGATGAAATTATAATTGACAGAATTATCTACTATAAAAAGTAGCACTGATAACTTGGGAGTGGAATGTAGTGTACCACACTGCTTTTCATTCAGCACCTTCATTGTGACACTATTCTGAATTAAAACATTTCAAGGGTGACTAATAATTAGTTTATAAAGGAATGTTTAAATATAATGAAACTGAATGTTGAGGTTGTACAAATATGAAATGAATTAAGTGAAAAAGCGCAATCATAATAAAAATTAAAAATTCGTCTAATTGATATGCTAAGAGAGGAGAGAAAATGGAATAATATAAAGGGCTCAATTAAAACCACAGAAGGTAGAAATAAAGTAGAAGCAGAAAAAAACAGGGGCAATTAATATAAAAATAATCATAAATATTAAAGCTATTAATTCAAATTTATAAATAATCACAATAAAGAAGAACAATTTAATACACCAATTAAAAGAGGAATTGTCAGAATAAATAAAAAACAACTATATTTTGTCTATAAGAAATTCACATTCAACATGAATTCACATGTAGATTAGATAGAAGTCAAGGTATGGAAAGAGATATATTAAGAGTCGCTATATTAATTTGAGGAAAAATATCTTCAGAATAAGGAAAAGTATGAGGGATAAAGAGAGGCACTATAGAACAATAAAGGGGTACATTTTCTAAGAAGAATTTTCTGGTCTGTACCAATGAGGTAGTCTGTTCCATGGGAACTTTCATCTTCCAGAGAAGAAGAGGCAATTTGCATGATAGAATCCTTGCTTGTTCCCTTCCCCCCAAAACTGATTCTCTGGTCTAAAAAATAATCCTTTCTTTTATTTGGCTAATAGCTCCCTTGTGTCACTCTTCTTCCTATATAAACACCTTGATTTTGCATAACCCTTTGGAGTATCACTGCTTGCTAGATAATATTAAACTTGTGAGAAAGATAGAGCAAGTTTATTACTATCTTAGTTTTTATAGATTAAAAGCTGAAGCTCACAATTCTTGTTATTTTCTCCACATCCTATAATAATTGAATTTATAACTAAGTGCTTTATCGAATGTAGTGCACCATAGCAAACTCCTCTAGTACAGTAAATAATGAGGAGTTTGGGAAATATCTCAAACACTCTAATTTATGTGGAAAGCTAATATCAAATTTGTTGTAATATTTCTCTGATTCTTACCTTGATATAGAGGTAAAATAAAGAATCTCAACTATAAAATTATAATTTGCTACTATTTTACTTTAATACAAATGAATATAAAAATTTAAAAATGTAAAAGTATATTGTTTATAAAATACTTTGCTTGCAAGTTATGTGTTCCTAAATTTTGGATGAAGTGGTAAAAGAGCCTATAATTTCAAGAAGTATAATAGAATGTTCTTTTATTCTCAAACACTTTGTACAGTAAATTTGTCTCCAACTTACCAGGAAAATATTCTTGTTCTAAGAACTCAAACTACAGAATAGCGAATAGCATGTTTTAGTTAATTCTCAATTACTGTATTACTTTAACAAAACATTTTATTTTAAATTTTAAATCATTGTTTATCCATTTGTCATTAAAAGTATACACACACAATAAATTATTTTAAGATGACTAAAAAAGGAAATATTTGTTTGGAATATGGATTGTTGAAGACATAAAATAGCTGAGGTGATACTGAAAAAAAAATTAAAAATAACTAACACCTTTGTTTGAATTATTTTTGTTCTTATTATTTTGGCTGGGATTTTCTAGAGATTAATAGGATTAGTAGAAATAATTTTTTCATTTGTAAAATTGACCTTAGTGGAAATGAACATTTGAAATATACAAAGTTTCTCCTTCTTAAGAAAAACATCGGGAAAGCCAGAATGGCTCAGCATGTTAAGTGCTCACTTTGCAGCCCCGGGGACTCAGGATCGAATCCAGGCCCTGGTCCATGTGGACCCATCTGCTGAACAGGGGTGTGATTCTCATGCGGGAGACTCCCAGTTTGGTTCTCCCCTCACCCTCCATTTTGGTCCCTGGCCCGAGGGGGTGTGCCTCCCATATGGGAGGCCCCCAGCCCAGTTCCTGCCCTGCATGGCCCCCACCCACCTGTGTAGAGTGAAACAGTGTTGAAAACTGATGACATACAACTATGGTAAGGTGACCAGATGTCCCGCTTTTGGCGGGAGAGTCCCGATTTTTAACAATTTGTCCCGTGTCCCACGGCGTTTTAAAAAAGTCCCGATTTTTGGAAAGAATGCACAACAAGCTAGAGAACGGCGGGAGATAGACCAAATTTTTAATCAAGAACCCCCTCCCCGCCCGGTCAATGGTGTCCTGCTTTACCAATGTTAAAATCTGGTCACCTTAAACTATGGCGACAGCTCTGGGTCCTCCCCCTTCTCTCTCTGTCTCTGTAAAAAAACAACAAAATAAATCTTAAAAAAACAAAACAAAAACAGAAAAACATCTTGCTTGTACCTTGCATAAATAAACCAAGTTCAATGTTGTTCTTCCATTATCACAGAAACCAGCCCAAAGGCTGTTTCTATAGACTAAAATCTACTCAGTGGAATAGTAATCATTTATAATATAACAAATTGGTAATTTCAATATTAAACTATGGTGCAATTCTCTTTTTTTGCATATTCCTTCAATAATGACAGCCATAATAGTAACAAAAAAAAATCCACCACTCATTCAGAACTTAAGTCACAGGCTCATTCCTAATATCTTATTTGCCTGATATGATTCAGTATTTATAATAATTCCATTTAAAATATTATCTGGGTTCTGTATCTGAGAGTTTTGGGTGCATTAAATGACATAATGTGAGAAAAACATGTGTCTTCAAATTTTCTCTAGTCTTTATGCTCTCCTTAGGAAACAACTGCCTACTGGTACTCTTTATTAAGCAACCACTCATAGCATTCTTTATATGTCATTATTACTATTTTATGAACAAAATGCAAGGCTCAGTGGAATAAATTATTAATTGGTTAGTAACACAGCTAAGACATGGCATAGGCAAGTTTTAAACTCTAGTTCCTCTGTCTTTAGAACTCATCAAATAATCCATTCTGTGTTCAAAATAGTCAAAATACATTGTTCTGAAAATTTAAGTCTTCACAAGGAAAAGTTAATGGCTTGAGAAAACAAAAACAAAATAGCTTATTATTTTACCTTCTATCATTGTGGGTTAGTTAGTTTGTTTTTTTTTTCAATAGAAATTCTTTAATTTACTTATTTACACAACAGATATTTACTCTGAATCTACTATGTGGTAGGCAGTATGGCAGTATTGCAAACACTGAGTTCACTTGTGTCAAATATGCAAAAATACCTAGTAAAATAAAATGATAATAATGATACTGTTGATAAATGCTATACTTCATTTAAAATAAAAAACTGCAAATTTTATATTAAAAACTAGTCTGTACGTCTTTGCTTACCTGAATAAAGTTGGTCCCTCACCACAATGGAATTTGCAGTTCATCTGAGCTGATAATGATTAAATAGTTAAGACTTAAATATAAGCATAATATTACCACTTAATAGCAAAAAGTGGAAAGTCCTAGAAAGCAATAACAAAGTATAGTGTTGGGGAAACTCTGATAAAAAAAAAAAAAAAGAAAAAGGAATATAATGCCAAGGATGCCTGGATGGCTCAGCCTGTTGAGGGCTTGCCTCGTAACCACAAAGTCCAGGGATCAAGTTTCGACCTGTGCAAATTCATATGCTGAACTGTGGCACAAACAGTGACCGCCAGATAGTGGTAAAGGTACCAACCTCTCCGCCCCCCATGTCCCCCCCAGGAGACCCCTCGTTCAGTTCTCACCCCAGACAGCTTCACATCCAACTGTGTGGAATGAAACCAAGTCACAACTAATAATGCACAATTATGGGGACTGCTCTGGGCCCTCCCCCTTCTCTCTCTCTCTCTTTCTCTTGATCTCTCTCCCACCTTCTCTCAAACAATACACCTTTTAAAAAAATGCCAACTAAATATGTTCTTTGAAAGGTAAGTAGGTGTCAGCTGTGGTATAACTGTAATAAGGACACAGCTGGCATGCTTATAAAGCAGAAAAGAGTTTGTTGTCTTTGCTGAAATAAACGAACACAAAAGATGCTATGGGCAAGTTAGTTATAATGAGGGGGTTGTTGAATGAGACTCAAACAGAAGTAGGGATCAGATCTTTCAATGTCTCACAGGTGCTTTTATTACATTTTTATTTTCATATTAAAAATAACAAAGCCACTGAAGGATTTTAAGAAAGAAAGCAGCTAGTAATATTAGAATACATTTTTGACACTTCAAAGGATGAAATGTGAGGAAATGATTCATTAAGTCGTTGGAATAATTCATCTCCGAGACAAAGGTAGCTTCAACTAGGAGGATAGTGGCAGTAAAGATGGAGATACGTGAATAGAATAAATTTGAATTTTGAACTTGTAATCACAAGGATTGGATGTGAAAGGGAGAAAAAATTTTCAATTTCAGATTTAGGAGTTATGAATTTCAGATGCCTATGGGACAGCTAGATGAACTGTCAAATACATACCTCAGTATGCAAACCCTGAAGAGTAGCTTTGCTTATAGGTAGAACTTTAGGGCTTTTCAAGCTCACAAATGACTTTTTCAACATCTAAAAATAGATGAAATCACCTAAAAATAATTTGTGGAGAGAAAAAAGAGGGTATAGGGCAGGGGTGGCCAACTTTTCTGTATATAAGATCTACTTTTTATCTTAAAAGTGTGTCGTGATCGACTTGTTGTCATAGGCGTAGTCTAAGGGGGAAGAAGGGGTGTGAAATGCATACTATGTTTATACACTGTGTTTCAGTATAAGCTGCATTCCAGTGAGGTATGGGTAGATAAGTAAAATATATGTTCAAAACTATTTTTTATTTTTTAAATCACTTATTAAGTTTTCGAGATATAGGCTCATGAAGAAAATAAATTTCCACACCCAACTTTTGATAGCAGCATTCCGTACATGCGGTACCTAAAAAATTTGATTTTCTGATATTTTTTCAAGATAGATTTTTACTAACTTAAAATGCAATTTAATTTTTTTATCAACTGCAATGTATAAGTTGTACTATTTGTTCATAAATATGGAAAAGTTGTTATAAAAATACACAGTATGGCTGATAATTTGATTTCAATATTTCACTTTCGCGTTTTTTGGGGGGCCAGGAAAATTTATCATGAAAGAATAATATGACTTACTTTTTGCTAATCTATCAATAACTCGCTGAGTACACCTCGTACTGAAATATAGATATACGGCTTATCTACCTACGTAAAAAACAACAACAATAATTATTTAAAGGGCCAAAAAACTCACGTCCAGGGGAATTAAAAGAACATGGATAATTATTAACAA
>PVKE010047963.1:0-11747 GCA_004027555.1 Craseonycteris thonglongyai | reverse complement strand
GTGGTGATGGTGATGATGGTGATGGTGATGATGATGATGGTGATGGTGATGATGATGATGGTGATGATGATGATGATGATGGTGATGATGATGATGATGATGGTGGTGGTGATCATGGTGATGATGGTGGTGATGATGATGGTGTTGATAGTGGTGATGACGGTGGTGATGGTGGTGATGAAACATCAGCCCTCTGTTGCTGCTCTTCTTCCCAGACCCACAAGGGCTTCTCAACTTCTTTGTGCCCTGGGCCCTTCAATGTTGTAGAGAAAAATCGTTCATTTTCTCATCAGAAGGACTTTAGAGACCTTTGCTCTACTGCTGCTTCCCTTTGAATGATTTGGTGATAAGCCCGGTGAAAATTACCCAGCTGTCGTCTGATCGGAGCATTCTCTCCCCTCTGCCTCTGTCATCTCACACTGATTGAGAAGTCGTTTCACTCTCCCACGCCCCTATTTTGACACCTGTCAGATGGATGCTGTATATTTTAGGCACCAAGAGAGATGTGCATGGCTGACAGTGGGGATGGTGCTTGGAGCTCCTTGGAGAGAAGCAAGCTGTGAGGGACAACTGGTTATTGGGATGAGATGACTCCCCCATTTTTGTGAGTGTTAGTAATCACAGGCAGGCTTTGCCCTTTCCAGAGAATAATTTTGCAGTTTGGCAGTGCTGGGACGGAGAATTCCATGGAGCCCATTGATACATTCTCTTGTAAACTTCTTCAGCTAACATTCTAGGGAGTTATTTCCTTTAATTAAAAAAAAAAAAATCCCCATTAAGAATATAAAATGAAAAGAGACCCCGCCCTTTTCTTGAGCTCTCACAGCCCAGTACTTCAACTGAGGAGACCTAAATAGAATTGCCAGAGAGATTTGACAGCTTTTATGTCTTATTATTATTATAATTCTTCTTCATTTTCCATGACGTAGCTGGAGCCGCAAAGCAAGAACTATAAAGCTAATTTCATTCCTTCCAGCCTCCAGGCCCCAGGGGGCAGATTCTGAGTGGGCTGGCTGCTCAGGATGGCTCCAGCCCGGCTTGGAGATGGCACATGCCACGGGACGGCTCGGCCAGCAACCCCGGGTGTCCTGAGGGGGTCTGAGCCTCATGGAAACTTGGCAGTCATGTCATGTCCCCTGCCTGGATCCTCTGACATGAAAAACAAAAGGCAGGGGCCCAGGGTGGAGACTGTTACACCCCTGGTGGGGGGGGAGAGTGGGAGAGGAGACATGAACCCTAAATCCCTGCCCCCCCAAAGCATATTATATTTAAAATATTGACAGCAGTCATGAGGGGACTGTGTAGAAGTAATTAAGGGACAGTTGAGTTAAATTTATTTTTGTGTCTTTTTCTAGCTCTGTGGGCAAGTTGCTTAATCTCCCTGGGCCTCAGTTTCCTAATCTTTAAAATGGGGACAAGAACAGTACCCACTTCCTAGGGTCATGGAACAGGCTAATACAGCATCCTTCAAAATGTGTTAGGTGTAGTGCTCTTTGACCATGAGGTGATTTCAGGTGTACTTTTTGATTTTAATCAGTAAGTATATTTTAGTCGTATTAGAAAAGCTATACTTAGCAGCACAAGCCTGTAATTTTATAGATATTGTCCAGAGCGAGGCTAAATGTATGTGGACAAGAACTTAATTTAAAAAATGCACTGAGTTAAGGGAGAATTGGTCTGGGTCGCTGGCAAAAATCACAACTAAGTGTGGGATTTGCTGATACATGGTTCTTCCCGGGCAGGGGCTCTGAGCCCGTTTGGTGCCATGGACCGTGCTATCTGGGTCATGTCTCAGAAAATGACAGTATGACTAAATGCATAAAAGAAAATGTGTTGATTGCAAAGGGAACCAATTGTGTCAACAGTGATAATAACGATGGTGGTTGTCACTTTCTAAGCACTCACAGTGTACCACCAAGTACGGTTCAGTTTTTCATATGTATTCACTCATTTCTTCTCTCACTGCCCCTTTGAACTGGGGAATTTTATTATCCCCATTTTAAAGAAGTAAAAGCCAAAGCATAGAGAATTTAAATATTATGTCAGTGGTGACAAATACAGCAGCTCAAAAAAGGAAATTCTAAGGCACAAAGAGCAAACTGTGCAGATTAGGGTAACCTAGGAGCATCCCCGTCTATTCTAGGTGGTCAGCTACCATTCTTTACTAATGTTAGACAAAAGTCTCACCCTGTTTTAAAGACAGAGACCCAAAAGTTAAGTCTGTGTGACTGCTCGGCTCTCCTAGTTTTTTTGTTTGTTTGTTTGTTTGTTTTAATTTTATTTTATTGTTTTTGACAGAGAGAGAGAGAGAGAAAACTGAACTGGGGGAGCTCCCAGTTCAGCATATGGTTCCGCAAGGGCCGGGGCCGGGATTTGATCCTCAGTCCCCAGCGCTGCAAAGTGAGCGCTTAACCCACTGAGCCATCCCAGCTTCCCCCTCTCCTAGTTTTTGAACGAAGGAATCTAAAGACACAGAATAGGTTGAACTGTTGCAAAATGCCCTATGTGGGTATTGATTGTTAAGAGTGATTCCTAACTGGGGATGCTCACTTACTATTCTGAATACATATAGAACTATTCATAAACATACTTGCCTAATGTATAAGGCATGAAAAGTTAGTGCCAGATATAGATACAGATATAGATGATATAGATATAGATATAGATGATATAGATCTATCTATCTATCTTCAAGGTATATGATGCACTGGAGCATAATTGGATCACATCAAAGACCCCCTGTCGTTTCTGATTCTGTAGCTTTTCCAGGAAGCCTGTGAGGCCTGTGGGTCTGCCGGTGGGGGATCTGCATCAATGCTATTTCCCACCTCCTCTCTTTCAGTAAAGAATATCCCGTGGTGCCCAGGAGCACAGTGAGACAAAAAGTGGCCTCCAACCACAGTCCTTTCAGCAGCGAGTCTCGAGCTCTCTCCACCTCCTCTAACCTGGGATCCCAGTACCAGTGTGAGAATGGCGTGTCCGGACCCTCCCAGGACCTTCTGCCCCCACCCAACCCATACCCACTGGTGCAGGAGCACGGGCAGATTTACCATTGCACCAAGAGGAAAGGTGAGTGTGACAGCGTGGCGGGCCCTGCCCAGCTTGCTGCTCGCTACTTCTTCCTTAAAGAAAGTACTCCACACTTCTTGCATGTATTTAAACAAGTGTAAACAATGCAAAAATACATCAAGCTTGCAAGACCTTCCAGCCCTACCTGAAAAACCAAAGACTTCCTTGACACGTCCCTCCCCTTCCTTGGGGAACACGTATTTGTAATGTCCAGACCTAGTTGATTCATTTACACTCATGCACAAATAAAACCACATTTGTTTTTTAACAGCCAGTATCACTCGGCATGCATGTTGCAACTTGCATTTCTTGTTATTGTTTTTTGGGTTTTTTTTGACAGAGAGAGACAGACAGACAGACAAAGAGAAAGGGGAGGGCCCAGAGCAGTCTCCATAGTTGACAGCATTAGTTTTCCATATAGTTTCACTCTACAGGTGGGCACAGGGCTGCACAGGGCAGGAACTGGGTCGGGAGCCTCCCGCAAAGGCACCGGCAAGAACTGAACTGGGGGCACACCCCAGTTCAGCATGTGGGTCCACATGGGCCAGGGCCAGGATTTGATCTTCAGGCTCTGGGGCTGCAAAGCGAGTGCTCAACCCACTGAGCCATGCCAGTGTCCCCTGCATTTCTTTTTAAACGTCAGAACATGTAGGTACTTCCCAAGCCTTGGAGCTGCCTCGTTCCTTTTACCTGATGGAGAGCGAGCATTGCCTCAAAAGGGCGCAGTGGAGTGTGTTGTCCCCGCCTCACTAGCGGCTGGTGGACTTGCTGGGTGTTCTTGGTTGTCTCACTCACCAGACTACAGGGAACTGTCTTCTAACTGAATGTCCCTCTTAAGTTCATGGGCAAGGTGACCAGACGTCCCGCTTTTGGCGGGACAGTCCCGATTTTTAACAATTTGTCCTGCGTCCTGCGGGGTTTTAAAAAAGTCCCGATTTTTGGAAAGAATGCACGACAAGCTAGGGAACGGCGGGAGATAGACCAAATTTTTAACCAAGAACCCCCTCCCCCCCCGGTCAATGGTGTCTCGCTTTACCAATGTTAAAATCTGGTCACCTTATTCATGGGCCAGAGCTTCTCCCAAGTGGAGTTTGAACTCTTTCCAGATCTAAATCAGTGCACGTGCACACACGTGCACACACCCACACACACACAGAAAGAAGAAAAACACAACTGATTTTCTTTCCTTTGCATCTCCTCTTTCAATCTACTAAGACGGTCTCTGAGACAGTCCTAGTTGCCTTTGCCCAGTGATTTGGGTGACTTTTCCTGTCACCTGAGTCCAAAGGGACTAACTAAGGAAGGACATTTTTTTTTTTTTTTGAGATTTACTTTTTGAGAGGTGAGAGAGACAGAAGGGGAGAAGGCCCAGAGCTGTCTCCACAGCTGTGCATCATCAGTTGTGACATAGTTTCATTCCACACAGGTGGATGTGGGGCTGTCTGGGGCAGAACTGAACTGGGGGCCTCCCACCTGGGAGGCTAGAACTTTTGCCACCATTCTCGTGGTTACTAGTTGTGCTGCAATTCAGCATGTGCATGGGCCGGGGCTGAGATTCGATCCCTGGACCTCATGGTTGCAAGGCAAGTGCTCAGCCTATTGAGCTATCCTGGCATCCTGAGGAAGGAAATTTCTGGTGGCATGTTTTTCAAGCCAGAACCAATCAAAGCAAGGGTCATGAAGAGTGCAGTTGAGGTCAGCTTACTAGGATAGAACAGTTGCTTGCTGTGAGTTACAGACATGTACGGGGAGGGCTGTGGGGCGAGGGATGTGCAGGTTTGAGTCTCAGCTCTCCCACTAGCTTCTTGTGTGACCTCAGGCAGGTGTTGTCACCTCTCTGGGCCTCAGTTTTCCGCTCTGTAAATGGTGCTAAATCCCCGAGAGCACCTGATACTTGTAAGCACCTAGTAAGTGGTAGTGATGATCACTTGAGTGGTAGCTATCGCTCCAGAAAGTGAGGCCCAGGAGAAAACAGACCCCACTTTGCTGGGGAAGGGTCCATGTAGCTTCACACCTACGTCTGTGGTTTTTAGAATCAGACAACTGCGATGAATCCTACCTTTGTCATTTGCATATTTTTATGATGAGGAGCAAGTTGCCTAACCTCTCTAAACCTCATTAAATTAAAAAAAAAAAAATCTGTAGATTTGGGCTCGTGATTGGACCTGTCTCATAGGCTTGAAGTGATGATGTCCTCAAATCATGCATGTCACGTGTTTAGCGCAGGGGTGACACAATACGCAGTCGCTGTTTGGCTCTAGCAGGCTGACATCCTACTCTTCGGGGTGGCCTGTTGTACCTCACGGCCCCAGCAGCCCACACAACGCTTTTGAAAGTCCAGGCCCCGGTATCTGGACCCTTAACAAAACAAAACAAAACAAACACTCACCACCGAGAGCCAATGGGCATGGTGGCTTTCGCTGGAGCTGGGGTTACACGAGGAAAGGAGCAGTCTGGCCATTTGACACTGACTCATCTTGCATTTGGAAGGAGGAGAAACCTGTCTTTGGTCCCAGCCTGGGCTTGGGAGCCGACCTGGGTGAGGCTGAGGTTCCAAGATGTACCTGAAGCCCATCCAAGCTCCTTGGATCTTAAAGGCCTGAACAGTATCACCCCAACCAGCCCCCTGGCCCGACTCCCAGCGCATCTTCTGCCAGACAGGCTGGAGCCCAGATGCCTGCTCACGTGTCTGCCGCTGCAGGCCTAGGCCGCGGGGAGGAATGTCTCCCAGAGCACAGGGCCCTGTGTGGGAAGTCTGCTTTATATTCTGTGTAAGGGTGCCCTGCCTGGGTTCCAGACCACAGCCTTTCCAGTGGCACCATTAAGTAGGCGCTATTACTAACCCATGCTACAAATGGGGTAAACTGAGGCTCAGAATGGTAAAACCACGTGCCGGTGATTCCCAAAGGTGGAATTAGAACCCATGCCTGGTCTGCAGGCTCCTCCTGGGCCCTGAACACCCCTCGATACCGTTACCTTTGCTCATCAGCGACAATCTCGAAGTTTCATCCTCCACCAGAGAGCTGCCCTAAGACTGGGTCAAGTGTGCTGATTACGTGCTCGCCAGGATTGAATTAGGGAGCTCTGTCTATTAAATTAATGCCAGACCAAAAAAAGAGGAGGGAGAAGTTTCAAAGCACGAAGGCGCTTTTTCAGGTTCACTATGTGCAGCCGCATCCCTGTAAGTGCGTCCCTGAAGGATGCAGCAGGACAGCTTAGGACAGAAGGCTGGTGAACCGCCCTGGAGGATGTGAGCCATAGCCTTCCGTGGGTGACTTTGTAGGACCCTTGAGCAAACTCAAGGTCAACTCAGGCAGCCGCTGGGAAGGCTGGAGTTGGTGGCTGGTCCATTGCAGGACATCCCAGTCGCTGATGCTTTCCAGTTGTGTGGTTCTTAGCAAGTTGCTTCAACTTGCTGAGCCTCAACTACCTTTTTCTGCGAAATGGGGGCAAGCACAGCACCTAGGCTGTCGGGGTTGTGGTAGCCCCTAAACAGTGCCTGACATATGTCAGTGCTCAGTGCATGTTAGCGAGCCACCTGCTGGTTCACACTGTCACAAGCAGGCCAGACGCTGTAGTTCCATATAATTCCACGTATATTTTGAGGCAAATGGTGATCCAGTGTTATAAAGGAGCTATGCAAAGTACTAATGAGCATAGAACAGGGGTATCAGACCAGAGTGGGGCTCAGGGGAGATTTAAGCTCACAATAGGTTGGACAGGAGGAGGGGGAGATAGTGGGTGTCCAGGCATAGAGGACAGTTTGGGTACAGCCCCTTGGAAGACGAGGTGGGGTGAACAAAAGGCCGGGGAGGGGGGACTGGAGCACAGTGAAGGGAACGTGTGGGAGACAAGGCAGCGAGCAAGGCAGGGCCCAGCACCTGCCAGCCCCCAGGAGCCGTGGGAGGGTACACAGGACTCCTTTCACATTTTCAGAAACCTCTGTCCTTCTCACCTCCCTCCACCTCCCCCCCGAAGAAAGCTCCCAGGGACAGGGAACATTCCAGCCAAACTCTGCCTGTCTGCCTGCCTCCAAGACTACAAAAGGCAATTCGTCATCAGCCTCCATGGCGAAGTGATAAGGCATCAGCAGAGGTTTCCTTCCAGTTTGGGATTCCCGTTAAGTGATAACTCCGTGGGTGGCTTCCCCTCGGCCCCTGCCTGCCCCACTCACTATCTGACTTCCCCTCATTGTCTGTCTCCTTTCCAACGAGCCCAGGAGGCCGGTGCAACGAAATGTCAAAGGGCCAGGCAGGCCAGGGGCCTCCTCGTGTTTGGGCCCAGCTGTCTCCAAACTATCTGTCCCGATGGATGGAGCCGGGAAGGTCCTTTATCAATGCCACTCAATCACAGCCAGGACCCCGGGGGCCTGGGAGAGCACTTGTCTGTCTGTCTTTCCCCTCCCGCCTTGACATCTCCTCCCTACCCCATTAGAGACCCAGGGTGACCCAAGTAAAGATTTTAGCAAAGCATTTACTGCATCGGGAAGTCAGTGGTGGGAGGGGGAGGGGGATTGGCTAGAATACAGGGTTTTGCAGGGTGCATTTATTCAGTCTTATGTGCTTTTTAGAGCAGTTTCACACTGCTTCCTTCATCAGAGCCTCACTGAGCAAGGGCAGATGCACGGGACTCGGGTTAGGGTCGATCACCAGGTCTGTGTGGCTGCCGAGGGGCCCGTCTGGGATGCACTCATCAAATAGACATTGATTGAGCACTTGCTTTGTATGGGACACTGTGCTGGGTGCTTGGGATAAGGAGAGGTCTCCGCTCTTATGAGACTTGTATTCCTCAGGGGGAGACAGATAAATGAGCAAGAAATCAGTTTAGTGGCTTCAGGTAGTGGCTAAGTGAGACTTGAACCGGAGTGTTTTGATTCCCAGTCAAGGATATTCCCACAATACCATTCCAATTGGGTTTACTTTAACCTACATGCCCACATCCATCCATCCACCTACCCACCGGCGTTTCATGGAAGCTGAAAGGCTACGCCATCTAACAGAAAGAGCACTGTTTGGTGAGTCAGAAGGTTTGAGTCACAGCCCCACTTCTGGTTTGCTGACTGCGCCTCAGTGAGGCAGTGGCTGCTTACCGCTCTACCTCCGGGGTCTCTCTCTGAATGGGCTCATTCGCCAAGGGACAGGACCCATTTGGGAATGGTGACAATAGTTGCTCCACGGGATTCGTGATTCGAAAGCAGCTTTGTGAGCATTCCAGCTCTAGGCTCCACCCAGATACCTTTCAATATTGGATGACCTTCCTCGAGCCGTGTGTCCAATCTTCCGAAGGGGAAACCGAGGCAAAATAACCTGGACTATTTAGACCACGCTTGTCTAACCTGCAGTCCCCAGGCCGCACGCGGCCCAGGACGGCTTTGAATGCAGCCCAACCCAAATTCACACTTTCTTAAAACGTTATGAGATTTTTTTTTGCAATGATGATGATGATGATGATGATTTTTTGTTTAGTTCATCAGCTAGCATTAGTGTTAGTTTACTTTATGTGTGGCCCAAGACAGTTCTTCTTCCAGTGTGGCCCCGGGAAGCCACAAGGTTGAATAACCATTCTTCAGACAGATAAGATTTAGGCACTTTATGTTCAGGGAAGATAGAAACTAGATGGCACTTAATATTATCTCGATTCCTACATGAAATCTTGATCTTATCCTCATGGATAGTCAAGAACTGAGATTGGAATGGCCCCCAGTGGTTCGTCCAAGGTCACGTAGCCTTTGCGAGCCAGAGACTTAACTCTGTGCCCTACACTTCGTGTTCTGGATTTATCATTAAAGCTATTTTTTCCAGAATCAATAGCATCCAGGAAGCTGCAGGGGGCCAGGGTGATTTCCCTGTGCGGTGCAGTTGTTGGGGTCAGAATTGGGAAGCACTTCCCTGGTCTCCGGGAGCCTCCTCTGGCGGCATGGCCACCCTTAATGCACAACTTCCCGGAACGGGGCTGTGGGCACATCTCATCTGGGGCAAGCCACGTGACCACAGCCCCTTCCCCAGTGGAAAGTAAGCACGCCTAGGCCGGGGGAGCGGTCTATGCTGTTGATCAGGGAGTGGGCTTCCAGTGAAAAGAAACCAAAACCATAACCAAAATAAATGCAGGGATTGCATCCAAAGCGTTGAGCACAACCTGAAATTTGGATGCTTGCGTTGGAATGTCTTTACAATGTGGTGAGGTTCGGGAGGAATTTGAGAACGCTCAGGGCCTGCTTTCATCGATGAGCCAGCCTAGAGCTTTTCTTAGGACTCCGCATCAGATCTTCGGGGTATTAAAGCCTGGAATGTGTAATTTTACGATTTTCCAAAATGGGCTCCAGCCCTTTTCATAT
The DNA here is from genome assembly GCA_004027555.1 of Craseonycteris thonglongyai. NCBI lineage: Eukaryota > Metazoa > Chordata > Mammalia > Chiroptera > Craseonycteridae > Craseonycteris > Craseonycteris thonglongyai. Next base: position 2,344 of record PVKE010047963.1, on the reverse strand, counting down.
TATTCTTCCTTTTTTACTTGTAACAAATCTGGAAGGGGATCAGAAACTCGGGAATGGTTAGTTTGCCTTGGGTTTTTTTTTTTCTCTTGCCAATGGTACCCTGCAGCTGTACTTGCTATTATTGAAAAGGGGAACGCCCTGGTTAAATGGAAAACCCGAAGCTTCCGGTTCCAGCGACAATGGAAACATTCTGATTTACAGATCTGGGGGTGGAAGGAAGAACGGAGGGGAGGAACCCAGGGAGGAGGTGACAGGGACAAAAGACTTTGAGGGTAGCAATGTCTTCAAGATGCCAGAAGAACACCCAGGTGAAAGGTGAACTATGGTCACTTGCTCTTCTGGATGTTTTCAAACATCTGGCATGACGTAGACCAACACCTGGAAGAGTGACTGCCTTTTTCTTTTTCTTCTTTTTTGGGCAAATGTTTGGGCATCCTATGGGTCCCAGATGTGTCCCAGAGAGAGGCTAGCTGAAAATGAATGTGCTTGCTGCCCCATGAGCACAAGCCTAGAGGAAAGATGTTTTGTTTGGGAGATTTTTTACTTACCTGTGGGTGTGACTCTGTGAGTGACAAAAACGGAGGTGCTGGGTGGAGCCGCACCAGGCTCTCCTGCCCAGGCTGGGTAGCTGGTTTGGAGTCCAGTCCAAAGCCAAAGAACTTGCTGCTGGGGGAACGCCTGACTCAGAGTTTTATGGCTGAGGAGTACCTCCTCATCACAGAGGGTTCGCATTCTGCCCTCGCTGCTCAGGGAGGGATGAGGGAGAGGGGCCAAGGATGTGTCCATGGGCAGGCCCAGGACCACCTGTTGGCCACTCCCTGCCCCGCACCGGGCACAGGATCTGGCACGTGGTAGGGTCTCCTAGGTACCCGTCGGACGGCTGGACGAGTGGCATTGCGTATGGACTTCTAGAGAGCAAGGCAGGCAGTCAGAGCTGCTTTGATCCAGCCTCTGGCCTTGGGCAGCTCACTTTTCTGAGCCTCAGCTTTCACCTTTGGGAGATAGGAATGCAAGTGGCTACCTTGCGGCATTGCTGTGAGATCAGACTAAGGTCCCTCAGGAGGTGCTTAATAAAGAATAGCTATTATTTCCTCCCGTCATGGAGTCCTGCGTCCTGCCTGCACACCATCGACGGTCACATGCATGGTAGGAATGTCTCCGTGTTTCATTGTTCTCCATACCTCACTAAAGACCGACGTATCTCTGAACATCTATTGTCTAGAGAGAGATGGGAAGATGAAGAGAGGAAGTCTCCAGGTTGGGGGTGGAATTCCAGCTAAGGAATGAGTCTGGGCTATGGTTTACTAGGAACTCCCAAGTACTGCTTCTCTGGAAGGAGACACCGGAGGTGTGCTGTTACAGATGGGTCTGCCGTGAGACCCACGGGTGCTGCCACCTCTGCTCAGAGGCATTCCTTAAGGATGTCATGTCAGCACACTTGCCCGCTCCGTCTTATTTAATGCTGAGCCACCCCGTGGAGTATGAATGACTAACTCTGATTCAGAGCTGATGAAAATAAGACTCTGAGCAGGTAGATACTAATGCCCCACAGATATTAAGTCCACGAGCCAGATTCGAACCCACATGTTTCAGGCTGGGGTCTGGATTTGAGGGAGTCCTTGAGCCCCTTGAAGTTGTGTTTCAGTGTCTTTCTCTAGGAGAGAGCCCAGCACTTTTGGTAGTTCCTAAAGGGGTCACATAGGGGTGAAGGAAGGCCCCCTTTCAGGGACAGAACTATGGCCACTGCCCAACACGAGGGAATAACCAGGGCCTGGAGAAGGGAGGTGGCCGGCTCCTCAGAAAAAGAGCGACGTGTCCATTGTACTGACTCAGACATTGAGTAGGCGCTTGTCTGCGTGATCGAGAAAGGCTTCGAGCTCCCGTCCGTTGGTCCATCCATCCTTCCACCCACTGCACACGTATTTCCTGCGTGTCTTCTACAGACACCTCTGTGTGTGCTGAGTCTCCTCTATGAGGTGGGGAGAATAACAGACCCCACCTCACGGGGCGGTTGTGCAGATGAAACAGGTTGTCTCGTGGGGAGGGCTGGGAACCGTGCTCGGTGGACACTCTGTGTTGTTTCTATGGTTACTGCTGAGCCTGTTGTTACTTTTGTGCCTAGGTTCTGGGAATGTGGTGAGGGATAGTGCAGACACTGACCTGCCCTTGTGCAACTTACATGCTGGGGACGAGAGAAGATAATAATTATAATCCCGGGGAAGCCGGGATGGCTCAGTGGGTTAGGTACTCACTTTGCAGCGCCGGGGACCGAGGATCGAATCCTGGCCCCGGCCCGTGTGGAACCATATGCTGAGCTGGGAGCTCCCCCAGTTCAGTTCTCTCT
>PVKE010047962.1:0-11746 GCA_004027555.1 Craseonycteris thonglongyai | reverse complement strand
TTTATGTAACTAGTATCTATCCCTACATGTATATGTAAACATAAATAAAGATGAATAAAAAGATGTTAATAAAATGATTTCTCGGTGGCAGGCTTTTAGACAGTTTTTATTTTTTCTGCAGTTTTAAAATCAGATTGTCACACCAAATATGTATCCTTTTAAAATGTTGTAAAAAAAAAAAATGTAATAAATAAATAAATAAAATAAAACTCTAAAAATTAAAATCAGAGTGCTAAGTTTAGATCCTGCGTTTTACACTGCAGTTTTTCAGAAAATAAGATTTTAGGGTTTTTTTGTTTGTTTGTTTGGTGGAGCTTTTGGTTTTGGTGTTACTGTTTTGCCTTTTTCTTTGTTTTACAGAGAGAATGGTTCTTAGGTTTATCAATTGCCTGCATATCTATGAAATAGCATCCTCACTATATGTGGCAACCTCACTATCGGATCAAAAAAGTGCCTTACAAAAGCATTCATGGGTTAGGAGGAAGAAGAGAGGTTAACAGAATAGAGGCTTGATGAAAATGTATTAATTCAATCAGTGTCTTGCTTCTGGGTTACTATAAAAAGGTTCATAAAGTACCCAAAAGCCACATAAGATTTTAGAATTATGCTGCTCAGTGACTGATTCTCAGTGAAGAGAAAGAGCGATTTTTCTCCACCCTCATTTTATTCAATAAAAGTAAGCTTCTGCAAGATTGGCATACATTTTTTTCAACTAGTAATCTAAAAGGACAAGTATGTACATGACACAAGTAAGAATTAAGAACCTTGCACCACCACTGATAAATATGTTACATGAACACTGTATAAAGCTTGCAACTAATTACAATAGGAACTATGAAAGAAATACTAATAACAATCAACACAGCTCACCATCTCTGAGCCAGACTTCACAGGTATCATTTCTAAGCTCCATTTTATAAATGAAGGAACTGAGATTCAGAGAGGTTAAATGGCTTTTCCAAGGTCACATAAAGAAGAGATACATTCAAATGTAGATATATCTGGATCAAAAGTCTGGACTCTTCCCACCATACTAATGAACCAAAAGTACATTTCCAATTAAGTATAATACTATATAAAATCCCAATACATGAGATCTGTCTGGAAAGTATCCACCATGTAATACGAAAAATAGATGGATTTATTGAAGATACAAGGTACAAGAAATATTCTACTTAGGACAATGATGCCTTGGTCCCCTTCAAAGTAGGCACCGTGAGACCTCACACAATTCTCCCAGAATCTCTTCCAATGTTCAAAACATTCTGCAATATCTTTTGTTGGAATCGCCATCAGCTGCCTGTTGTATTTTAAATGTGACAGCTATCTAGTACACATTTTCACTCAATGGCGTCTAGCGCCCCCATTGTGTAGTACAATGAAGTCATCTTTGTTCATGCATGTGTATTCTCATTCATTCTCCCTGGCTGCTAGGTTACATCAGTTCTAACTAGCACAACACGTTCTCCTTATATTGACAATGGCTGGATTTCTTCCGGACAGACATGTAAATTTAGCAGGTGAGATAACTTGAAATTCCTAGTTTATACAGATATAACAAAATCATCTTGTCAATTTGTTTTACAAGCAATTAATTTAAAATATTGTGGGGTTTTTGTTTTTTTTTTACATTATTTTATCAGAGTTAGATCTATCCATCTTCTTCATCCTTACATTGACACATATATAATATGTATATGTCATTTACAGATATGCTATACCATTTTATAATATTGAGCCCAAAACTATGTAGGATTTTCAAACTGACACAGAGTCTGGATACATTTGTAAACAGATTCCAGTTAGACATAAAATTGTTGATTATTTTGTATGACTTTTCCCCACAGTAAAATTATTTCACTGCCATGGATTAAACAAAATTTATGCCATGTAAATTAACATATGAAAAGCTGTACAATATAATTTAATATCTTTTTATTTGTATTTATACCACACTAACTTGCTTAGATATATTCTCTTTTAAAATTGTACAGAGATTATCTTTTCCTGTGAATTCCCTATATGTGCACCGCCAAGCTCAAGATAAACAAAACCTTCAACTCCCAGGTGGAGAAAATGAAGTTTTACTGTGCTTCCTTTGGGAGGTGTGGGGGTATGAGGGCACTGCCTATGGTTTTCTAACCAGTTATTCCATGGATTTCCTAGTAGAGGTCTAAAAGAGGGCTCTGTAACTGTAGCACCCCACTTTCATCTAGTGCAGCTCTTAGTTTTATTGGTTCTATAGAGCAGCTTCCTTGTAAAAATTCATTTGAAAGGGAAAAAGAAAACAGTGGGCTTGACAACTATTTTTCTTTTATATTTTTAATAAATAGCTTACGTTACAGATGGATGAAGAATGTAGCAGAAACTTTGGGGTCAGCCATGTTGGATACATACTTTACGTTTACTCTTCCATAAAATAAAAATAAATGCACCTACCCTGAATGCTTTTGTAATAACCGAATAAGATAAAATCGGTAGCAACTCGAGCATGTTATACGATCTAATAGGTAGCTATAAAATTAACAGTTTTTAATCCTCATTCTTCTACTCTTAGTAACAGGCTAAATTAAACACCAAGCCAAATATTTATTTTAGATCTTAAGATGCAGTATGTTCATTCTAGGGTTGGCTAAAAGAAACTAGATGTTAGGCAAAATAACAATGCTAATCAAACACCATCTATGACAATATTATGTACTACACATTGAGAACATAATTACGTTTGATAAAAACATAATCCAGGATTAAAAAACAATAAAAGAATATTTTGCTCAACAAATAGTTCCCACGCCCTTCACTACACTTAAGGCATTGTGCAAGGCTACAAATGAAGATAAAATATTGCTCATATATACATGTACGTTGCTTGCTCCTATTTTAATCCTATTGATAGTATAAATACTCTTATTAGCTGTAGTGTGACCTAAATGCCATGAATATATGTGAATATAAGCCAGGAGCAGAGACTAAGGTCTTATCTATAAAATCTAACTTCAAGCCCTACTATCAAATGCTAATAATAATGAGGATAACAAGGGAGGAAGCTACAATTCAAGCAAAAGATTAGAATTGAGGATACAAAAGTAAATAGAATCTAATAGACTTGGGCTTGCCTCTTTGTCTTTAATCTACCGTTAGCCATAACTGATATCACAGAAATAAGAACATCACTCTGACATCCATGAAGGCCAACCTGGTGAGACTTCTGCAGTGGCCAATTGCAAGACTAATGGATAACACAAGAGATTCTCAGAGAAAAAAAAAAAGAGAGAGAGTTCTCAGCCAATGCCTACTATCTCCTTTCCTACACACAATTAACTGAAGAAATTAAAATATTTTACTTAAATTTACTCCCTTGTTTCCAAAAATTCAAGAAGCTTGCCAACAAGACAAGCTCAAAGAAAGGGACCTACAGTTTACTAGATACCTGGTATGTACCTGACCTTCACATGCATTGTCTCGTTTCATGTTCCTGACAAATTCTCAAGCTACCGGTAAGTGTTCTTATCCCCATTTTAAAATAGAAGTGATGAGCCCACAAATCAACACACAGAAGACATAGTATAAAATTGTACACCTGGAACCTGTGTTATTTCCCTAATCAATGTCACCCCAATAAACGTAATTAAAAGTAAAAATAAATAAAAAATAAAATTGAAGAAAATAAAGGTTAGGTAAAGTGACTTACCCAAGGTCACAAGACTAAGAGGAAGCTTTAGAGTATGAATTCAGGTCCAATCTTTTAACTCCCCACAAGAGTTCCACAATGCCAAACATTAATGTCTGGTACAACAAAAACATAAAAAAAGCTAAAAGGACAAGTATTAATATTTTAAGAAAGTTTGATTTTTAGGAAAATACATCCTAAACCAACTTTAATTTTCTTACTAGGGAGACATGATATTACAGTATTTCCTCTCTTCCCCTTTTGGATTATGAAGGGAAATTTTTAATCAAAATGAAAACGGTCGAACACAACCACAACATCCCTTTTATAATAAAAAACTGCTTCCATAATCACGATAACAAATATATTTTTAGATAATCTAAATGTACATTTTTTTTTCTTAATTTGGCGCGGGTTAATGAGCTTTCCTACTATTTAGGGAAAAAAATTAATTTTGAAATTGGCTGTATGGAAAAAATTATCCAACATAAGTTTAATATTCAAAACATTTCACTTTAAAATTCAGAACTAAAAGCAAAAATCACCAAAAAAACTCCCAACATCACTTTACTACATCCAACAGAGTAAAAAGAATTTCTGAAGTGAGTGGTCTCTAGAATGTAAGGGAAAATACCTAATGAATTTGTATATAAAATTAGAAGTGCCAAGTCCATGTATAAATCTTGATTTTGCTATAGAGTATACTGCTTGTTGGTTTAAGACCTCCCATCAACAATGTGAATGTATCTGTTCATAAAGAACAAACCATCCTACAGACAGCACTAATCAGATTAAACTCAGGAGGTCTATCTTGACAAAATCATCTTTTTACAGAAATACATAGATCACGTACCAAACACTATAAATCAGGCACACACACACACCCATGGTTTACTTTTTTGTGATATATTCTTGAGTTAAATTTCTGTTACTGTTTTTTTAAATAACATCAATGGAAAACTGTCTTAGTATAACGACCCTACAAGGTTTTTTTTGTTTTTGTTTTTTTAATATCTATTTGACAGTTATCCAACTGTGCATGCACACATACACAACTCTACATATGTGTATATATATATGCATTGTTAAGAAAGAGAAAATGACATGTCATCAGAACATGAAACAAAGAAAGAATTATGGTTTGAAAGTGAAGAGAAATAGAAAGGCAATTCAAAACCAAAATATAAACTATTAAAATATCTTCTCTTAGGTAAGTCCAAGATAATCCACATTTCTCCTATTCAATGGGGAAAAATCAGACATGTGAATATTTTATAAAGTCACAATGCAAACTCAGAAGGCTGTTCCATACATCCAGATTTTAATGTTATAAATGTGAGTCAGATCAAATCATGAAGCCATCATGAGTGTTATGTGTAACGTGCACAATTATAACTGGAGTTAAATCATACATACCCCCCGTAAACTGTAAGCCTAAAACAACTAGAACAGTGAATGAGAAAGTTAGAATTTCCCTGGAGGGGGACAGAGGTGGGAGCAATCTGCAAAATGGATCTATCTGAGCTAACTGCAAAGCCTTGCAATGTCCTAAAACCCTGAAGATGCCCACGTGGTTTCACAACAAAGTTCCTTTACAAGATCGACACTGCCTGTGTCCACAATTCCTAATTTTAAATCACACTGGAAACCTTTGGCTGCAATTGAATTAGAATGGTTTGGGTTATTAGCACTTCTGAACGGCAAGGGGGTAAAAAAAAAAAAAAGAAAACCAGCACCATACTTAAGTTTGTTTTAAATGCCAATCTTCTGCATTTCAGAATTGTATCCCTCTGACTAATACAAACAGTTATTACAGAGAAATGGTTTAAAAAAAAACAAAAAACACCACCACCCAAATCAGCCGGGGGGAAAAAGGAATGAGGGAGTAGTAATGGTAACATACAGTACCATGAGCTGCAGTGGCCTCCCAGTCAGTGGTGCAAGGTTAACAGATCACTCCTGGCCTTCAGGCCGACAGCAACACACGGCCTGAGGAAGGCGGGGGAGGGGGAAGACAAGGACCAAGGGCTGGAGGAGGCGGCCCTCACTCGGGCAGTTTACATAAGAAGACAGCTCAGCTCCTTCCTGGCGCATTCCTCCTCTCTATCTCCCAACCTCTGTGCGCTCGTCTTGTCATATTTTCTTCAGCTGTTCATTGTCCAGACTGCAAGACTTTAAACAGCCACAGTTTAGGAAAAAGCGAAACCCTTCTAAGTGACCATCATAGCAAATCAGCTTCACGCTGGTGGGTAAAATTTTCCAAGGGAAGTGTGCTTCTGATAGTTCCTGAGTCTCTAAGTCACCGCCACCCCCACCCGCCACCACACACTCCCCTAGAGGGCTAAATGCACTGTGGCAATAAAACATTCATGCGACTTGGAATTTTAACACAATGCCATTTCCCTAGTTTAACCTGAAAGGAATGCACTAGTCACAACAGACTACATCATCCTGCCATTAAACCCTGCCAAGGAACCGCTTTCTTGGCCGTGCTGGGCCAGCTTTGACGGGAAAGGAGTACACAGACCCACACACAGAACAGAGGGGCCACCTCTGCTTCCTTAGCCTGGGCCAGAAACACCCTGCTCTTGAACATGACCCCTGACCCCCTTGCATTGTGACCTGCTTGTGATGCATGTGTCACTCTGGAACTTCTGCAGAGCCACACACTGCGCAGGCCGTTGGCTGCTGCTGCTCAACAGGACTTGGGCCAAAGCCAAAGGTTCGTTCTTACTATTGCCGATACTATTGGAAAGCCTGCTGTTTAAGCGCGGGGCCGGGCTGCTTTTTCCTTGAGTTGTAGAGTGCCCTGTTTTTCCTTTGTTTGTTTTGGACATTTTAAAAAATAAACTTCGCATTTGCATTCATAATTAGGTTATGATTGCTGACAAAATGGTTTGCTTTGGGGACTACCCATCAAAGTTGCCAGTTCTTTTGCATTTAAGTGACATTAATTTAGACTTACAAAATACAAAAACAGAAATAATTCTGATTTCTCCGGAGAAAAAACTCGAAGGTGTTGAGTTCTGTAACATCCACGCTTAACCACTTCATGTGGCTTAAGTAAAAGCAATAAATTAGGTTTAAAGAAAACAAAAACACCTGGATTTATTGATTTATTATTTGTGGAGACTTATATCTTCCAAGGAACATAACTGACAACTAAGGAACAAGAAGAAGAAAAAACAAACAAACATGTACAACAAATGAAATATTAAATTCACATTGAAAATGTTTTTAAAGTTTTAATTTTAAACTCTGCTGTAATGCCCATTAGGACCTTTAAAACCAATCATAATGGTATTAATTTTTGTCAAGTGACCATATATCATAATTTAGTCCCCCAAACATCCGTTTGTTTGTTTTTTTCTTTCCCACCACTAAAGTACGCCTTTCAGATTTTTTTACTATTCTGATTATTGTTTTTTATTTTCTAATCATTGACTTTTTTCACAGGGGCACTTTCACTTTCAACCTTGCCCTATTATTTTGTCTTATTCCTCCTCTCTACTACAGTCACAGACAGTTACTAAAAATCAGCAAATCCTTCCTTGCCATGACCCTGAACTGCAGCCAGGTGAGGTGTGATTATCACTGCAAAGAACAGGTGTTCCAACTTTAATCTCCTAAAGTGAAGAAGACATGTGCCCTTCTCAGTAACAAATGAAGAACATCTTATTTCATCTAAAAGACTACCCTAAAATACAAACGATGATCTCTAAGCAAGTTAACATGCACATATAAAATAAAACCAAATTGTCTTCTTTAGTGTAATTTTTGTCTTTTAGTAGCTGGAATTAGTCTTAAGCCCTAGTTAAAAGACTTTTTTTCCTTTTCTTTCTTTTAAACAGATATTATCATGCCTTGAAAAGTCATTCTAATCCCTTCACCTTAGCCAAGCCATGCTAATTCTAGATAGGAGGACAGCCAATTATTTTTTTTTTTAAAGGGATTATATTTGACGGGTGGAGGGGCAGGGAGCAAGAAATGGGAATTCAACCCAACAGAGAAGCAGATTACCAAAACCTTTGTAAAGTATTTCCATTTCAAAATGTAAATGCTAAAATCAAACTGTCATTGTAATCTATATAAAACAATAAATACATTTGATTTTTTTTCAATAGTCTGATTACCAACGTATATTCAAATTCCAATTTTGTTGTTACTAAGTGGGAAACTTAGTAAAATTGAAGACCGCGCCACATGAAGCCATGAGATTAAAATTAGAGGATAATTTCTATTTAAATCCAGGCAGATGCACTTTCTTGTTCGTATCAAATTAATCAACACAGTCTATGCAAAGTTATCTTGGACCAACATCCAAAGAGTGAAGGGTCTGTGTACTTGTACACGCAGCATGCTAAACCCTCTCATTTCGGATGCACTACCTCTGAAGACCTCTGAACTTTGAGATTCGTCACTAAAAGAAGCGATAACCAATGTCATTTCATTTCTAAACAAATCTATGATAAGCACAGGTGATTCTCATTTTCTTTTAACCAAAACAAAATTTTACTATGTCAAATGACATTTAAAAATACACATTTATAGGTTTTGTGAGTTAACTTTTAATTTCTAGAAAGCGAAACAGGTGAGATTCTTCTGATCCACTCCTATTACAAGGAGCACAAACATGAACATGTTAATTTATTCTTCTCCACGAGAGTCCACTAGGAGCCATGGGATTGGCTACACCAAATACCAGTATCGCCACCCCTCCCCTCAGGCAGTTAACAGATTCTAAGCCTGAGTGAGGGCAAACCTCAGGGGCAAGGCAATGAGAAAGGAAAGATATGTGGATAGAAGAGTGAAGGAAGGAAAAAGGAAAGAGATGGTGTGGGGGTCAAAGAAACACAAGCCCCAGGAAAGAAGGGGATGAGAGAGAAGGAGAATAAGGGGAGGCACGAAATGGAAAGGAGGGAAAGAGAGAGAAAAGGAAAGGGAAACTGAAGAAAAGGATGGGAGGTGGGGGGAGGAGGAATGGGAGCCCCGAGACAAGACAGTGGATCCAGCAGCTGGCCGGAGATGCTAATTCAGCGCTTTAACAAATCAATGCCACTTGAAAGGTACAATGTGAGCCCTCACTGGGTAGATGTCAGGGGACTGAGAAAATGCATTCTCAAGTATTTCACATTAAGAGGGAATAATGTGTTAATTTATAACTCTTCACCCTATACACTCGGATTATCTATCTGTGTCAGCAATTTGACTTCTTAAATTTATCAAAAACGCACGCAAAGGGAGGCAGCTTCGGCTTCACCACTGGGAAATGGGGGTTAGGAAAAGTCTGTCCTAGGGTTGTACTGCGGTTCTTTTCGCTTTCCTATTTGGGCTGCAGTGTTGGGTGGGGGCAGCAGGAAGGAGTGATGGAGAGGTCTAGGGAGGAGGGGAACTCCTGGTCCAGTTACTAAAGCAACCAAAGAAAAGGTTTGCTTGGCCTGTGGTTGATTGCATTAGGTGCCATCAGTCAAAAGTGACACCGAAGAGAAGGAATAACTTGAATCAGCAACCCAAGCTGCCATCATCAGAATTTACTTTATGGAAACTTAGGTCTCTCAACACACCCAGAGGAAAAGAAGCTGCTGACAATTGAGTTGTAATTAAACAGTACTGTCGCACTGCCACTGGAGTTCCTACAAACAGAGCTTATCAAAATAGGAAGGGCAGGGAAGGCTAACGCTTATTTTACTTGGTTAGCTTTGAGATAGGGAGGGGAGATGCTGAAGAACTGATATTACATCCCAGCATTCTGGAACCTAATGTTTCTTAAGACAACCTAAAGATCAAGTTCTTGGAACTGTTTCCTAATTGTTCCTTAATGTAAATTAAGCTAACTTTTAATATAATGATAGCATCGTTTCTACCCTCAGGGACAGATTCTGCCAGTATTTTTTTGCTGCCAAAATTAAAGCATTATCAGACTTAAATTTTCAAGGTGCATAGTGAACATACAAAGGCCAAGTGTGTTAAAATAAATAGAAGAGACTAAGTTTCAAGAAAGTGTTTTGATTAAGATTACATCTTCAAAGATATGAAGGGGGAACGTGGTTCTACATATAAAGAATAAAAAATGACCAGATTGTAACTGTTCTGAGTTTCATTTTTAGATTATTTAAACTACCCGCAGCAGCAGTGTATTTTACATCATGGGGGTATTTTTATTTGCTAGTTGTACAACTGCAACAGAAACAGACATTCTTTTATTTTTCAGGACATTCATATGTAAATGAATGCTGATGAATGGAAATGAGATGCTATACATGGTGGGCAACGTTCAACATTTAGTTTAAAAAAGGGCCAAGTTACCTCACTCACTGAAACTTAAATCTCTTCCTTTCCACTACTAGGCACAGAAGAAAATGCAAGGCAATGATGAAACTTCCACCAGTTTCTACTGACTATACATCACTTCACAAAGATACTCATGGAAAAAAAAAAAGTTTCAGTACTATCTATTGTATCTTTTCTATGACATAGTATTTACTATACATTTTTTAAATGACTATTTGATTAGAAACTAAAATTATAAGCAAATAACCAGAAATATCACAGCTGCACTGAACCAAGGGTTAAAATGTCCCAAACAGTATAATTACATAATGAATGTTTTATTTTTTCAAAAGGGATAAAAAGAAATTTCCTAGGTCAAGACCAATGAGTACACTACTTTCCCTTTTCATAAACTCTTAGGAGACAGAACATAGGAAGGCTCTCCAGAAAGTATCCAGCCATGTAATATGAAAAATAGAGGTATGGCTGATTTTTTCCGGATAGCCCTTGTATATTCTGCGCAGTATGTTTGCCATGGGAAAGAATCATACTGTATGTGTTTCAGGGGCCTCTAGGCCTGGAGAATAGGATTTGTCCTATCACTAGTTTTTGCATGAATTACCATTACTGTCTGTCCCATCCAAACTACCCCTGATGCAGAGACTTATCTGTTCTTATCATTATGGTACCATTAATCCCATTTTCCTCTTCCCCCCTCCCCCACCGCACTCACCTAAGGGGTTAAAAGACTTCAGTACATTTGTGACTTGTCAGTGACATATAATACCCAGGTCCTTCATGCAATCAACTTTTACTTGACATGTATTTGCTCATCACAGGACCCACATTACTACTGGGAAAATGAAGAAAAACCTAAATTAACACTTGACATTCAATATGGTCAAGTCCTTAATTGGCTGGGCTTCCTGAGAAAGCAATTTTCTATTCCCCAAACTGTTCGCGTGTCATGTGTGGAGTGCAGCTCTTGGCCATCACTGCTGTCCCTCGCTCCCTCTAATGAGAGCAGATGAATTAGTGCTACGTGACAGGATTTGAACAGGGCTTCTTCCTCCCCCTCCCCCCACTCTTTCTCTCATACCAGTGACAGCTGTGTGGCAAGGGAAAGAAAGAGAAATGCAAGAGCAAAGAATCCTGTAAAGAATGATCATTTTAAAAAATGAACCTTAAATGTCTTGTTGAAACTCCAGAACAACAGGGTCATTTAATTGTGGAGGTGGGGAAGGGAGTTGTTACAAAGATCAGGGGAATTATCTGGCTATGGTTGATTTGGGTTGTATTAACTTCAAGCATGTTTCTTCCATTCCTGGCTAGCTGCAGTATTAGATTGCACTGGTCTAATTAAAATGGAATTTACATCCACTTAAAATAGTTCTTGAAAGGTCTGGAGAATGGGTCAACTATAAAAAAAAAAAAAAATACAAAGAGCATGAAATGATTATTCTTCTGAGATAAACATACCTTTATGTTAAACAAAGTCCTTTCAACAAACATTTGTCATGAAGAACCCACAACATAAAAAACTGTTTTCAAATATTGTTCACTGTCTGAACTTAATGCTAACCATTCTATGTTAAATCATTTTGTTTACTTACCTTGATTGTTGAATTACTGCAACAAATATTATTTGAACAGATCTCATTCTATTATTTTGGAATGTGAATGTTCTGCTTTAGATGTGCTTATCTATTAATATTAATAGCTCAAATGATGAAAGGCAGGGCAAAATCTGCTCTGTTGAAAAATACTAACAGGTATATTATAGAGATTTCTCTGAGTCTTTTTGAA
>PVKE010047961.1:0-11748 GCA_004027555.1 Craseonycteris thonglongyai | reverse complement strand
TTTCCTTCTTCAGCTCAATGGTTATTTTCTTCACAACCTTGCTGTCACCTTTACTACTGCTCTGCACTTTCTTTTTGCCACCATGCTTGCGCTGCATATTCTTGTCACCTGCATTTGCACTTTGCACATTGTCACTTGCATTTCCACTTGCCACATTGTCACTTGCATTTCCAGTTTGCACATTGTCACCTGCATTGCTATTCTTGTCACCTTCATTGCTGCTCCACACTTTCTTCTTTCCACCATGCTTCTTGGGAGCCATATTGGGAGTCCAGTACAGTAAGCACTCAAACGGGTGAACTGTACAATACAGTAAGTACAGTATTGTACAGTACAGTACAGTAGTACAGTACAGTACTGTATGTGCTAAAAGCACAACAAAAATCAAAAAAAGTCACTGAAAATATCACAGTGTACTTTTTTCTGTGTCTCTTTCTCTCCACGATCTTCCTACAGGAAGTCACAACCATGTGACAGCCAGGAAATAGCATTAAAATGGCCGCGGCTCCTGTTCGTGAACCGAAGCGGAGTTCATGAACCGGAGCATATTTTGATGAACTTTTCTGTTCGTGAACCGAGTTGTTCGTGAACAGAAGCGTTCATGAACCGAGGTACCACTGTATTTTGCTCCTGTGAATGTGATCAACTACATGATCCATGGTGGATTAAAGGCTGGAACCATCGCTTTAAATACACCCCAGTTTGGGGAAGCTGGGATGGCTCAGTGGGTAAAGCGCTCACTTTGAAGCCCCGAGGACTGAGGATCGAATCCCGGCCCCCGCCCATGCGGACCCACGTGCTGAACTGGGGTGTGCCCCCAGTTCAGTTCTTGCTGGGGCCTATGCAGGAGGCTCCCAGCCCAGTTCCTGCCCTGCGCAGCCCCGCGCCCACTTGTGGAGTGAAACAATATGGAAAACTAATGCTGTCAACTATGGAGACTGCTCTGGGCCCTCCCCCTTCTCTCTGTCTCTATCTGTCTCTCTCTCTGTCAAAAAGCAATAAAAATAAATCTTTAAATATACTCCAGTTTGTCTACATTCTTTGAAAAGTATAGTAGCCAAAATCAAATGTAAAAGCCAAGAGGTGGGTTAGCCAGGGCAATGCAGACTTGGTCATTAAATCAAAATTGTCTCCTTTTTCTACTCCTGGCTGCCTTTCAGGACACAGATAGTCTTACCTCCTATTTGAACCCTTTAACTGGAAAAGAGAAATTTTGAATTTCCAAAGCACTTCCTTTAGGAACAAGCCTAAAGTGGACTTCACTTCCAGCCACATGTCCTTGGATAGTGCCTAATCCTGTCTCAGATCAAATTCCTAAGGTACAAAATAGGGATTCTTCTACCTCACCAGGCATCTCAGAATTTCTAGCATGGTACTTCACAAATGTTAATTCATTGCTTTATTTCTATTCTATTCTGAACTGTGCTCAGAACATTGAACTGCTAAGCTTCAAATACAGGTTACACTCAGAATGATAAGACCGAGAGATAAAATATTGCTCTAAGAAACTGAAAGTAGTAAAAGTCAATGTAAAATTATGCATTGACCATTTGTGGGAATCATCCAGAATGGTGCACACCCGTACAGATGACTTGTAACGTGGGACTAAGATAACTCTTCAAAAGGTTCTCTGCAAAGCATTACTAAAAATCACAACTATTGTCAGAGGAGCTACAAATGAACCACAAGCCATATAATCTAAGAGAGTAGATCTTCACAGTTTTTATCATAAGAAAAAGAATATTTATAATTATATGTGGTCATGGATGTTAACTAGACTTAAGTGGTAATCATTTTTGCAATATTTACAAATATCAAATCATTGTACATCTGAAACTAGTATGTCAATTATACCTCAATCAAAAAAGTAGAATGACCAAATTTTCTAATTTATAGTAAAATTATTGTACATGAGACTATTGTTCTGAATCTAATCAATACTGGCTCCTATGACAGATATCTCCTTCAACTGGAGATGGGCAATTCATAAAGTTATTGCTCAAGAATATTCCATTTTTCTACTTAAACCTGGGACTCAACTAGCAATTTTCTAACCTGTAATATAATCTCTTGAGTGTACAAACATAAAGGAGAGTGTGTCTGGTATGGAAAGCTGATGCCAGTCACATGCTCCCACTGCCAATTAATACATCATCACTCCAATTTGAACACCAGTCTCCTGTGGGATTTGTGCAAGTGAACTGACTTCTCAGCATAATCCCCTCTGGGAAAATAAATTGAGTTCTGTTCTTGAAAAGCTGAGCAATACAATCTGCACTCTGAAGACTCCCACACTGGGGCTGGCTCTAACGCGCCCTGGATCCTCTAACAATGCATACATGTTGGTGCAAGAGTTTTCTCCTCCAGACGCTCCCCTACCCAACTTCAAGGGAGGCTAAGTTGCTGCTCTGGTCAGACTCGGAGACATTTGTCAGGTCACTGACAGGAGAGAACAGGAAGGCTGTCCTCAGCATCCCAGCTGATGTTCTCTTCACTCTCTTTCTCCATACCTGGGTCCCAGCCAGGGCCTTCTCCTTTCACCTCCTCTGAGGGTGGAATAGAGCTGGGACTACAGATCCAACCACCTTCCACTCTATTCCCACAGGCTCACCTGATCATACAAGTTTCCTTTTATTTTAATTTTTTTCACTTATAGTTGACATTCAAATTATATTATTTTCAACTGTACAGCATAGTATTTAGACATTTTAATGAGGTGATCCTCCCCCAATAAGTCCAGTACCTACCTGACACCACACATAGTTATTACAGTGTGATTGACTATATTCCCTATGCTGTACTGTATGTCCCTGTGACTGTGATCACACGGTTTCAATATTTAATTTGGTGGTAAGTAGAGGGTTTTGAATGGAATGGGATGTATCATTTGGCCTCAAGCCTAAACCATATATGTGTACTTTTCTTTCAAAGAAAATACTTTCTAAAACCTCTGTTGGTGGGGAAAAGTATTTTCCTTTCTATACTTACCACCCACTTAAATAATTCTGTTCACTTTTGTTTTGTTTCCTCGTGTATTCCAGCACTGGTTATAGTCATGGGAAAGGAAGGTGTCCATGAGGCACACATGAGAAGAAAGCATACCGTATGCACTCTTCCTTTTATTTATTTACTGTATTCAAACCAGCTAAGCCTTTAATCGGCACATGACAACTACTTCTCAGCTGAAGACAGTTTCCCATCTTTTTTCTAGGGGGTTCAAATCTGGCAGCATTGGCCACCCCGCTGGATACTGAGGGCAGAGGCAAACAGGGTAAGGGAGGAGTGTGATGCTTTGGTTCTCCAGCTCCCCACACAGGTCACGGAATCAGAATGCTGTTGTGTGGTGATCATGAGCCATTTACACTGGGACAGGGCTGTCCTGCTAGGCCTGCATCTAAGACAGAAAAGAAATTTTCTTTTTCTTTTTTTCTTCGTGTTTTTGCTAAAGGCTCCTAGCAAAACCTCAGCCACTTAAGCCCTAAAAAGCATTTCAGCTGTTGCTTGTTTGTTTACTGGTTAGTCTAGTTTTCTCATATAGAATGTAATCACCCTGAAAGAATGATATACTAGATTTTTCCTATATCTTTTGTTCTCTCCCATAGCACCCAGTACTAAATATTTGGTGAGGTCATTTGCTCATGACTTGGTATAGCTATATTATTTATATCTTAAGTATCTGAGCTTTCCTCACTAGCCCAAATCAATAAACAAGGTTGGGTTCTTGGTGCCAACACAGTCATAAATTATAAATGTAACATGGGACCTGAAATCGTGGGATACAGGTGAAGTTCAAGGTGATCATCTCAGTTATCCAAAGTATAGTTATATTAAGATTCTTCTAAGATTTCCTTAAAATAAAAACAATCAAAAATGTGAATTCTTAGAGAAGGCATGGATTCCCCTAAAACTTATTTGAAAACCCTAGTTTAAGAAACACTGACAACCCCACGAAAGAATTCTGAGATGATGAACGCAGTGAAGAAGGTATCAAATATTCACACCCTCAAAATAGACACATTCCTTGACCTCCAAGAAGCAAAGTGAATTTGTTTTATAGATTTTTTTTTCTTATTATTTATTCATTTTTGACAGAGAGAGAGAGAGAGAGAGAGAGAGAGATACAGAGACAGAACTGAACTGGGGGATCTCCCAGTTCAGCATATGGGTCCGCATGGGCGGGGCCAGGATTCGTTCCCCGGTACCCAGCGCTTCAAATTGAGTGCCCAACCCACTGAGCCATCCCGGCTTCCCCATGAATTTGTTTTCATAAAAGAGACAGCCAGCTTGAGGAGAGGGCATCCAGGGCAACAAGGAACACCTGAGTGAGACCTCTTGCTGCCACTTCCTGAAGCTCTCTGCCTCTTGCCTGAGTCACTAGCCCTGCCTCCCTCCTGCAGCAGAGCATGTGGTCAGAGAGCAGGCCCTGCAGCTAGCTTGGCTGCATTCCAGTCCCAGCTCTGCACACTGGCTGTGGCCTTGGAGAACTTACTCCCCTTCTTTGAGCCTCCCTTTCCCCACCTACAGAATGGGGACTACAACAGTCCACTTATGTGTGTGAATGGCACAGTACCTGACACATAGTTAACCCTCAGAAAAGTGTCCTGGAGTCTTGATTCCTACCACCATTCTAGTTGTGCAGTGTTCCCTGTCAAAGGGAAAATGATTCCTTCTGCTGTTTAAGCCAATCCTTCCATCCCTGCCCTGGATTCCACCACCCTTTCCTCATCTTGGAGATTTGCTCAGCTAGCTGACTTCCCCCACCCTGTCTGCTAGACACACCCAAACAGCATCCTAATGCTCTCTTCCACCTTGACATCACCTCTCTGAATGCTGCACTCCCCTCCAGCTAACTTCCCTATATCTCTCCTCTTCTTCAGAGAAACGAAGTAGTCATTGTTCAAAGATCAGCTCATAACAGGTGATCTCCAGCTCCCCCCTTCACGCTTCCACTCTTGCAGTTGAGAGTCTGACCCACACCCCACGGAAGCTGCTCTCTAAAAGGCTGATAATGTTTCCTTGATGCCAAATCCAATGGACCTGTGTCATTGAACATCATATGCTTGACAACAACATCACACTATTGAATTCTCTCTCTTCTTGAAATGTTCCCTAGGGTCTCATGATACCACCCGCCCCTTATTCTCCTCCTACTCTTTGGTGAGTCCTTACTAGTCCTCTTTGAGAGCACCTCTCAGCTTGTCCCTTAAACAGTAAAATTTTTCAGGGCTCAGGCTTTGGCCTTCTCATCTGGCTGCCTGAATGCTGATTTCACTGCCTTCCTACATGCTGATGATTCCTCAATTTACATATTCAACCCTGGCTCAACTCCAGAGCACCACTCCTCAGTCATGTATACCTTCACTTGGACTCCCTACAAACCTCTCACAGCCAACACACCAAAAATAAACTCATACATTTTCTCCCCAAATCTGTCACTTCTCCTATTGTTGCAAAGAACAGACCGTTCTGGAGAAAACCAAACAGCACTTGGAGAGTTGGAGAACCTTTTATTACACCGGTGGGCCCAGAGGAGTTGCTCCTCCAAAGTCTGAGCCCCAGCTACCCGGTTCCTTCCATTTTTATACAGCAAGGGGGAGGTGGTGCAAGTGGAAGGGGAGGGGTTGCGAGTCCGCTCCTGGGTGGATGATGCAATCAGAAAGCTGAAGAAGTGTGGTTAGCAGGGCAGCCATTTTTATCCCCAAGCAGCCATTTTGCATTCCTATATCACTATCTTCCTTAAGCCCACACCTGGCAAAACAAAAATACATTTTTTCATCTGGGAATGTGAATTTTGAACCCTCAGCACACACACATGTATAGACATACATCAAAATCTTTGGGAGGCTCACTCAAAAGTATCTGAAGTGTTTTAAAAGGGCCAGAAAGGGAAGGAATCTCTTTTCTCTTTCCCCTTCCCCCTACCTAAAAGCAGGCTCTCAGCTTCTTTTTAACAAGACACCTCCCTTTTATCTCAAGACTCATCCCCATAAGAAGGCTTCCCTGAGCTCTGAGAGCAATTTAAATGGCGATCCTCCATGCCCTCAAAGTTCCCTCTTTCAACCACTATTGAGTATCTTAGAAACTAAGTGTCACTACCACCAGTTAATAGTGTTTTCTCCCTCACTAGAATTTGAACTGACAACTCGGCTTTAGTTACCTTTGCACTCTTAGTGCCGGACATAAACAAATGCTCAATGTTGTCAGAATGAGTGAATGGCAAATGTTGCTAATATATATGGACAAAAGAGTAGAGTTTGAATTAGAGGCCCAGCATTTTATCCCTAATTCTAACCATGTGACCTTGGGCAAGTCCCTTCACTCCCTAAGCTTATACCTTTCAAGGAAATCAGAATAGCAATACCTCACATGGTTATAAGAACAGTTAAATGAGGTGAAGTCCATAACATTTCTTAGTATGCAATAGGTTCTATAATACTCTTTGGTGAATTTACTGGGGATGGTTGGAAGGTAATAAAACTGGGTATGTGGGAAGCCAGAGGAAATTCATAGTTTTACTTGTGTGATACAAATTCATGTTTGCTGTCTCCTCCATTTTGAAAATACAAAACAGTGTCAAAAAAACCCATGAATAATCTAAAGAATGGTTCACTAATAATATTACCAAGGATTAGTGGGATGCAGGTGGGAGGGGGAACCTTAGTAGAGATATGGATAGAGTACTGGTATCTTTCCAGACATTTGTGGAGCCTGAGTTTTCTTAGGAGGTAAGGAGCTCGGCTCCAATAATCTGCTTTCCCTCTGAAAAAGAACATGATGCTGTAACTAATACAAATGGAAATAAAATGGTTAAAGTCACAAAGCAGTGCAGCATTCATTAGGGATTCAGGCTAAGGTAACCTGCAGCACTAATATTAACTATGGTTCTTAGCCTTTAGAGTTGGGGAGATGAACCCAGCTTCCTGCAAACCAAACGCTTATGCTAATTGAAGAGAAACTTTCTGAAAAAAAGGCAACCAAATCTAAGAGACCTGTCAACTCCAGGGTCATCAGTGAAGTGATAACCAGGAGAGAGCTGAAATCAAAGGCTGTCTCTGCCTCCCCCTGCACACTCTGTTCAGTGGGAGCCCATGGTGGTCACAGCTCCTTTAACAATATTTATAATGAAGGAACAACGTTGGAGATGTCAACCTTGATTATTCATAAAGCTTCCTCCTGCTCACATCCACCCCGGGGCTAACAGTAAAAGTACCTGATTCCCAATTCTCAAACGCAAAAGCATGCAGAGCTTGAAAGAGGAGCTGACTAATAAAGTTTGCATATCCCTAAGAAAAAGAGCACACAAGGAAGAAGAAAAGGAATGGCAAGATTAAACAAAAACAGTTAGCTTGGATGGGATATGATAAAAATTTTAAAAGGCAAGAACTTAAATCTATTTTCCTATTTTTTTTTTTTTACGTCCTTGTTCATTTACATTTCAGTGGGAGCCATTTGGAGAAAACAGCTGTTTTATCTTCAGACTAGAATGCTGAGGTGCTTTGAACACTGACTGTGGGAGCACAATATTGCTAAACTCTGTTCTGGCGAGTAGTCTAGTGGCTTTAAACTGTAAGGAGAAGCAGAAGGAGGCCTGCATCACTGGTTCTGTCAGAAAAGGAGGCCTCAGACAATAGGCTCTGGGCTCACTTAGGGCACCTGTGTAGGGGGAGAAGCCCGAGACCTGCTCTGGAGTCTAAATCCAGGCTCCTCAGCCTCCTAGCTCCATGACCTACTAGTCATCCACTTCCGTATCTTCCTCAGTCTCCTCCACCGTAAAATGGAATACTACTACCACCTTCCTCCTACAGCTACTGAGAACACTGAAGTAAACAAAGGAAAGAGAGCCCACAGCTAGGAATTTCATAAATAAATGTCACTATGTGTTGTTATTATCAATCCTGAAAAGATTTGTCAAATGCATATTAAACTCCTTGCTTTTGGATTTGGTGGTTTTAATAGCAGTATGATTTCAGTTAATGGTAACGATTAATGTTTTGTTTTGTTTTTTTAAGATTTATTCTTATTGTTTTTGACAGAGAGAGAGACAGAGAGACAGAGAGAACAGGGAGGGCCCAGAGCAGTCTCCATAGTTGTACATCATTAGTTTTCAATAGAGTTTCACTCCACAGGTGGGCGCAGGGAGGCGCAGGGCGGGAACTGGGCTGAGGTCCTCCTGCATGGGAAGCATGCCCGGGGTGGGAGCCAAACCAGGGGTCTCCCACATGGGAAGCTTGCCCTGGCAAGAACTGAACTGGGGCACACCCCAGTTCAGCATATGGGTCCACAAGGGCCAGGGCCGGCATAAGATCCTCAGATCCCAGGGCTGCAAGACAAGCCCTCAACCTGCTGAGCCATCCCAGCATCTCCAGTAAGAACTCATGTTGATGGCCAAATATCCTAACCCTTCCTTCTGGGCACATGCTAGACTAGGAATATGCTCTCTGGTCCCTTGTGCTTGAGTGGGGTCATATGACTAGTGCTGGCCAGTAGTTGTAAGAGAAAGTGCCATGGGTCATTTCTAGGCCAGAGCATTTAATTGTCAGCTCAAAACCTTCTAAAACTCTCTTTCTATTACCATGATACCTGCAAATGTTCCAATTGATGGTTAGTCCATCCACATGGGTTCATAAATCTCTTGAATTTTAGCTGGTTGAATTATCTTTTCTAATTTTTGGAAATAACCTCAAGATTCATCACTAAGAGGAACACTAAATTGAATTATATTCATTCAGTGAAATATTTTATAGTAGTTAAAATATTGAAACAATATAGGCAAAATATAAGTCATTATAGACAAATCACAAAAGCCAAATATTGACTAGGAAAAAAAGTATATGCTTTTCTAAATGTATAAAACACACAAAAATGCTATATATGTTTAGAAGCACTTAAACACGTAGTTAAAAGTATAAAACTGGGGAAGCTGGGTTGGCTCAGTGGGTTAAGCACTAGCTTTGCAGCCCTGGAGACTGAGGATCAAATCCCAGGTCCGGTCCAGGTGGACCCACATGCTGAGCTGGGGTGTGCCCCCAGTTCAGTTCTTGCCGGGGCCTATGCGGGAGGCTCCTGGCCTAGTTACTGCCCTGCGCAGCCCCTCGTCCACCTATGGAATGAAACTATATGGAAAACTAATGCTGTCAACTATGGAGACTGCTCTGGGCCTCCCCCTTCTCTCTGTCTCTGTCTTTCTCTGCCAAAAACAATAAATAAATCTTAAAAAAAAAGGTATAAAACTAACCATGAGATTAACAAATATAAAATCAGAATAGAGATTGCTTCTGAGGGGGAAAAAAAAATCAGGATCAGAGATGAGTTTTAACTCTAAATATAACATCTTATTAATATAAAAAGAAAAAATATAAAGCACATACTCCAAGAAAGGTTATTATTGTGTATGCTTGATATGTTTCATAATTTTTTAACAAATGTTAAAATCAGCATACAAAGGTATAAGCCAAGGCATGTTTCTGCTAAATAACAAAGAGCAGTTCATGAACACTTCTTTAAAAAGATATTTATTACTTAAGTCCAATCCCTACAGAGATCTAAAACCACAATGGGTTACACAAAACAGACATACCTCTTCTCTGATCACAGTCTAGGACCTGGTGGCCCAGGGCCAACGGCACAACTCTGCCATCCTCAACCTGGATTACCATCTCCAGGTCCAGATGGGTGTCTTAACAACCTCTGTCACATCTACACAACAGCCAACAGGACATCAAGAAAATGTCGAGGAGAATGTGCTTCATTGTTTTTAATGGCACAACATGAAATCGCCACTGTTCTTTCCTCTCTCATCAAACTGGCCAGAACTTCGCTGCATGACCACATCCTGTAAAGGAATGTGAGAAGTCTGTCTGGGAAACCATGTGCTCAGCTGAAGAGAAGAATGGCTATCGCTGGACTACTGGCCACTTCTCATACAGGATGGGTTCATTAAGTAGACCTACAACAGATGTGCAGCAGGTGCATTGACAAACACGAATCTTATCCTTCTATCTTTATGTCAGGATCCAGCCCCACAAATGGTCCTTGCTCAGCTTTCTTTTCATAGCTTCCTAGTTCTAGTCTAACTCAGCTGTCCTTCCCACAAGTACCTTCCATAAGTTAGACACTCCGTGAGGTGCCAGAGGATTAAAGAGGGAGTGACATGGACCTTGCCTTCAAGAGGAAAACATAATTATGATCCTCATGAGCAGCACACACGTGGCAGTAGGCATGGTTTCATCTGAGCATTGCAGGGGACCAACCCATGAGCCAGCCAGGAGAGTCTGTGAAGACTTGTCTGTGGTTTCGCCAGGCTTCACAGAGAGCATGGTTCTGGAAGGAAGGCTTGGAGTTTGAATAAGGGGCTAAAGTAAGAGAATGAGATAACACGTTCAGGAAAACAGAGACACGCGGTGTGAATGTAAATTAACTAGTCAGTGAACAGATGAAGATGGCAAGTTAGACAAGACCCGAGCATGTGGTCTTTTCATCCATGAAGAAGACTCCAGACTTTATCCTGCATATACAGAGGAAGCCACAAAGTTTGGACAAGAAAGAAGCAATATTAGTTAGAAAGTTTATTCTGTAAGCCAGGGGTCTCCAAACTACGGCCCACGGGCCGGATGCGGCCCGCGAGGCCCTCTCATCCGGCCCGTGGAGACCTTTTTATCTAAATAAAATAATATTAAATAAATAATTAAAAACAACATCTATGTTTCGATTCTTTTTTATTTGGACCTCAAGTGTGTAGCCGGCCCCCAAACTGCTGTTTGATAGTTAATGAGGCCCGCGGGCTGACAAGTTTGGAGACGCCTGCTGTAAGCAATGAAAAGCATGGATCAGGATGGAGGGGAAACTAGTGGAAATAAAGGCTGGGGAGACAGTTCCCGGGGTGGGGAAGGACGAACTCAATTTGTTTGGGTTGAGGTCCTTCTAGGACACCCAGTGGAGACAGCTGGTAAATACGGCATTGGACACAGGCCTGAAGCTGAGGAAGGAAGCTCTGCCTTCCACCATGTGCCACTTCTTCAGTTTGCAGTTTCTTTCTTATTTTTGCAGTGTCTTGAATGGATAAAACACTTTAAAGCCCCAGCCCTCACTTCTGCTTGTCAGTTCACGGTAAATCCTAGTGTCCCCAGCCCGTGCTGGGAATTCAAATCCAGTTGAATACCCAACTAACAGAGCCACGTCAGCCTGACAGGAGACGTCTGGAAGCCGCAGCCGCTCTGCGTTTGTTTCTGTCATGTTTAGCAGTTTTACCGGAAAAGTGAAGGCGCACAATGCTTCTTTAACCAGTTTCCTGATGATTCGAAGATGGAAGAGGCAAGTTTGTGGATGTCAGGACGAGAATTCAGAGAGAACTAAACATGCTATTAGTAAAATTAACAAGATAACATATAATGGAGAAACAGGGAATAGTCTGTCAACTAAATCTGTTCAAATAAATGAATTGCAAATGTAAACTCAGTTCTTTAAGATGTGATAGTAAGTTGTTTACTTGTGATTTTTCTTCTTTCTTTTTTTTTTTTTAATTTATTGTTAAATTTGATGAGGTTACATTTGTTGGTAACAATTAGACAGTTTACAGATGTACAAGTCCACCTCACATCATTCATGCATCGTATTATGTGCCCATCACTCAGTATCAGTTCCCCTTCCATCACCTTATATCTAGTGCCCACTCCCACCTCCCCCCACAACTGTCCCCCCACTCCTCCCCCCTATCCTGGTAACCACCAAACCATTGAGTGTGTCCATAAT
>PVKE010047960.1:0-11748 GCA_004027555.1 Craseonycteris thonglongyai | reverse complement strand
ACAGAAAATGGAAAGGATTTTACCATCTGCTTACCCCTTCACACTTTACTGCTTAAAATGGTGACATCAGTTGCAACCAGATGCACCTTTTATCAGCTATGGAATATGACACCAAATGACATGGTATTTTTATTATAGTTCTGAAGACCAGTGTGTCTCAAACCAGACTGACTCAGAAAATTCTAGGAAGAGGAGCTCTGACCTGAGAGCATGGTGAGCCTTTGGTTTGTCTGATCCGACTGCTAATGAGTATAGCACTGAGTCATTTCTGTCGTTTGGACACTTTTTCTGCAGAGAAAACATAGCCAGGTCTTTCCTCACAGGCCAAACGTCAGTCAGGTGGGGGGAAGGTTCTCAACTGTCACCGACTCAGGAAAGGTTCCAAGTAAGCAACCTGGCGGAGAGCCCCAATCTCCTTCAGGGCTTTCTCAAGCTCTGCTATGACGTTTTGCTGTTTTCAGGTGCCTTAAATAGGTAAAGGGAGGGGCTACTTTTATCCATAGGGTGTAGGTATTAGCTAGCCACAGTCAAGAGTAGTATTGGGCAAATTCTGCTTCCCTCATTGGCAAATGTGAAGGCAGTACCTCCTACCCCTGCCTCTGCCTACATTGCTGAGCCTTCACCTGGGTAAGGTCTATTACTCTGCTACACCTGCCCTCCAATCTGAGTTAGACATTAGATACATACCATTTCCTGCAGAAGGAAAATTCTGCAATGTCCACCAAGATTCCCACCCTGTTGTACATGTCACGGATAATCTCAAGGACCTTTGAATAGGATCAGGTAGACTCTTCTGTGATGACTTATTCTGTGACACAGTTCACTTTAAGAAAGACAGATTATCTGAGTGGACCTAACTTAGCCCTTAAACGAGAATAGGCTTTTCCTGAAGAATGATTCAAAGCATATGAGACACTTAACATGACAGATTATCCACTGCTGGCTTTGAAGATGGCAGATTCTAATTCGCATGGAATGTGGGCAGAGAGTGGCTCCAGTTCACAGCGAGCCAAAAAATAAATAAATAAAAATAAGGATCCTCACTCTTCCAGCTGTGAGGCACTGAATCAACCACTTGAACTTGGAAAAGAATCCTAATGCCGAAAGAGAATGCAGCCCAGTGATGACTTTGTTTAGCCTTATGGGACCCTGAGCAGAAAACCTAGTCTCGCCGTGTCTGGATTTCAGACCTAAAGAACTGTGACCTAGTAAATGTTGGTTGTTTTAAGATGCAGAGTTTGTGGAAATTATGCAAAACTAATACATTCCAATAGGAGCCTATACTTACCTTTCAGAAATATATCTAAGCTCTGTAAAGTCAGGAACTATATCTTTTATTCACTCTTCTGTCCCCAGCACTCAGATGAAAGTCCAGAATATAGTGAATGCTCAATAAATATGTGTTAATGAATAAGTACATATATTAATCCATCATTTTAAATCATATTCTTTTCAATTAAGTAAATCATAGTATTCCTATCATGAACTTAGAGGGGGGTGCTGTTTTCATTTACATTAAAGTATATTATTTCCATCTCCATCCCTTTTTCTTGATTTGTAATGATTTACTGATTTCTTTAAGCATACAAGACTGAGACGAATCATGTGCAGAGACAAGAGGCATGGCCATCATCTATGGAATAAACAGTGCTCACTCCTTGTTTTTTATCCAGGCCCTAAGCTCTGAACTCAAGTTTTGAGTAGCAAAATGAGTGTACGTGGGTGCTCTGGGGCACTCGAAGCAAAATAATATATAAAGTTTCTCTTGGCAAAACCTTCTTTTTTCCTCTCCTCCCTTTTCTTCCTTTCCTACCATGCCTTTCTCGTCTGCCTGATGATTGTTAACCCCACAAAAGTTTATCTTGCTGAGTGCCCTCAGCGCTGCCATTGTACAAGCCTACCTCACATGGTCTTTTCTCGCGGGATTGTCCTCTGTCTATAGTGACCTTGGACAGCTTCACTGCATAAAAAATGTCATCTCATCCATTAAGACCCATATTAAATGTCAACTTGACTTTAAAACTCTCCTAGGTCTTCCTTCATCATTATTTTAGATATATCACTTTTGTTGCAGGGATGGCCATTCTATAAGAGTTATCTGTTTAGTCCCATATAAGATCGCCCGTGGACCACGAATTCTTTGCATCAGGAACAAGCCCCCATACCTAGCAAAGTGCCAGTTCCAATCAAGTGTTTATATATTCACCTATCACTTGATCTTTGCTTATAGTTTAAATGATTTAAGGCTAGACCTTCAAAGAGTATTGAGGTGCTAAACAGGAAAACTTGAAAGCTTATAATAAGCCTTGCTCTCTGGTTTAAGGAGAAATCTGCTTGGTAACGCTGAAAATCTTGCTAACACACTTTTCATGATATTTGAGTCCCCTCCAAACCTCTAACAAAAGTTTATTAGTTCCAGAAATATGTTTTGAAAGCAAAAAACAAAATGTTTTTCTTGAGAAGATAGCAACGTCACAACCTTGCAATGTTACTATATTATATATCCCTGGTTGGAATCAGGCAGTGAAATAGAGACCAGGAGAAAAACATAACCTGATATGGATTGTTGTTAATATATTTGGATGTACAATATAAAACAAAGGTCTCATTTTATGTTTTTCTACATAGACCTAAGCAATTTTATGGAATAACAAAACTAAGAATCTACTGAGTCAAATGCTTTATAGGCTTAATTTAATTTAATCTTCATGCAACCTCTGAGGTAGGTAAATAATATTATTTCCAATGTATAGGTTAGACCAGTGAAGCTTGGAAAGTTATACTTAGCCCAAGGTCACATGGCTAGTCACTATCAGAGCGTGTACTCAAATCTAGGCCTTACTACACAATCTGCTCACTGGAGGTAAAAAAAAATCAATAAATAAAGGCATGATTCTAGGTACAGTGGGGCTGCCCTGGGTGCCTCAAATACCTGGTAAAAATCAACGGGTAACTGAACTCGGACTAGAGTGCCATCGTATGGAATCAGATGCTGAATGAACTGTACCCCTTACCTACTGAAGAGAACAGAACAAGCCTTTCTAGGCTACAAATTGCCAGAGAATAAATATCCCATCTTCCTTCCACTGTCCTAGACCAAGGTTTCTCAACTGTGGAATTATTTACATTTTGTTGCGGATGACTGTCCTGTGCACTCTGACACTGCTATTTAGCAGCATCTGTTACCTCTACCCACTGGAAGCCTCCCAAGCATCTGTGACAACCAAAATGTCTCCAGATATTGCAAAGTATCCCTGGCAGAGGCCAGGTCAAAATGAAAAAATCACCAAGGTTGATAACCGCTGTGCTAGTAGATCAAGTACTAAGAGAGGAATCCAAAGACCTAAGCCCAATTTTTGAAAACCACATAACCTTTCTGAACCTTGGTCTCCTCATCTGAAAAAATACATATTTTTTAAAGATTTCTTTTATTAAGAGAAGGTGAAAGCGAATGTGTGTGTGTGTGTGTGTGTGTGTGTGTGAGAGAGAGAGAGAGAGAGAGAAGAGGAAGGAGGACCCAGAAAAGTCTCCATGGTTGTATAACATTAGTTGTGACACGGTTTTATTCCACACAGGTGGATGTGGGGTGGGAACCAAACCAGGGGCCTCCCACATGGGAGGTGAGAACCTTAGTCACTGAGCCCTCCTGGCGGTTACCAGTTGTGCTGCAGTTCAGCATATGTGCTTGCGCAGGCCAGGACTGGGATTCGATCCCCAGACCTTGTGATTGCCAGGCTAGGGCTCAACTGCCAAGCTATCCTGGCATCCCCCTGAAAAAAATATTGATATATATTTTAACTAGATCCTAGGACTCTGATAAGAGCAAAAACACAAAATTAAAGTGAGATCATTTCTATTACAACAGCAGTGGTAGGAAAGGTAGTATTTTAGCTCCCTCTGTGAAATATACAGAGATTTGATAGTGTTCTAATATGGGAAAAGCACTGAAATAAAAATTGAACAAGCTGAGTCTTATTCTTGGCTCTGCCTCTAGCTACCTGTTTCTTTGGTAGGTCACTTTGGGCCACCCATTAAAAATGTGTATTATTACTATTACTATCATTATTATCCAAGAAGTGACTTCAAAAAGAAAGGCCATGCTTGCTTTTTTTCCTTTCTTTTTCCTCCTGATTGAAAGATAGATATAATGGCTGAAGTGCCAACAAGCATCCTGGAGGATATGGTAATCTTGGAAAATGTAAGTTTTGCATAATACAAGGATCTTGGTTCCCTGATAAGAGTACTATGTCAGACCTCACTTGATTATTTCTAAAACCCTAGAATTTGAAAGAAAGAATAAACTTCTGTCTTAATTCCTGTGGTTGGTATTTCTGTTCCTTGCCCTGATCCTAACAAATTCACCCCTTTGCCTCAAGTTAGTTCTGCTTATTGCTCAATGTTTATTGCTAATGCTTCTTTCAGGTGAAGGTGACAGAACATTCAATTCAAACTGGCTTAAACAATAAAGGGAAAAACAAAAAACAAAAAACATACTGGCTTACAAAACTGCAAAGTCCCAGCTCCGGGCAAAATTCAATCAACATATCAAACAATTTCAATCACCAGAGATCAAGTTTCTCTCCCATCCTGCCTTCCAGGATTTCAACTTCACTTTCAATTTCCATGTGTTTATTCTCTCTCAGCTCCAGCAACTCTTTATAAACTGGTAAAAAGAAATAATAATAATATAAAAAGGTTGAAATGGTTTAAGACCTCAAGTTTCATTGTCACATTTGGGGAAAGAGAAAGGGTCTCCTACAGTAGCTGAACCCTGCCCCCCTAAAAGAGGATGCTTTCCTCTCTTCTCCTCTCCTTTCCTCCTCTCCCCTCCTCTCCCCTCCCTACCCCTCCCCTCCTCTCCTCTCTCTCTCAAAACAAAAGCATCAGGAACTACCTTTCCATATTCTATTGGATCTCAGTAGTTTACAAGCTTGTCCCTGAGTCAATCACTTTGGGCAAGAGATTAGAGATATTGATTGGCTTCTGTTATTCAAGCCCTGTTCCTGAGACTGGGAAGTGGGTCATTCCCACACAAACTACAGTAGACTCTCAGGTAATCAGCAGCCATGGGAACTGGTAGATGCTAGATAAAATGTTGCCAGTTGCTTGAATTCTGGTTAATAGAGAGTCTACCGTATATAGCTTAGAATAGGTGAGGTATTTTTCCAAAGCAAAAGGTGGATGTATTTATCTGTAAAGAAGGAATAGCAATATTTATCCCGACTACCTGAAAAGGTTACTATGATGATTAAATCCAAAGGTTTCGGTGAAAGTGTTTTGAAAATTGTGAATTACTACATAAATAAGAGATACCATCATAATGCATTTCTCACTTATTTTGTTGTTTTTTCCCATTGAACCTCCTCCGAGTTTGTGGCACCGCTTTAACAGTAATTGCAACCTAAAATTTTACAGACTTCCTCACTTTTTGGAGGCAAATATTTATATATTTTTATTTATTTATTTATTTTGACAGAGGAGAGAGAGAGAGAGAGAGAGATACAGAGACAGAGAGAGAACTGAACTAGGGGAGCTCCCAGTTCAGCATATGGTTCCGCACGGGCCGGGGCCGGGGCCGGGATTCGATCCTCGGTCCCCGGGGCTGCAAAGTGAGCGCCTAACCCACTGAGCCATCCCGGCTTCCCCTGGAGGCAAATATTTATGATATTATCATTTAATCGAACTACAACTGAAAAGATCACCTGCCTTTTCTCCTCTTGTAGGTTTGGAACTACAGAGATTACACTGTCTTTATCTCCTTTTAAAGTTTTAGACAGCACCTCACTAAGTCAAACTTTTTCAGATAAGGATAACCATGAATAAGAATGAATAGGTGTTACTGTCCTCTACTCTTTTTCCTTTTTCCAACCTAGATTATTCGTTTAGGATATAATTATAATCATATTATACAGAATTGAAATTCTTCAATGACTTTCCAACATTGTGGGGTAGATCCGAGCATGGCTTAGGAGGAGGCCGTGTATCACGGGGCCCGGGCTATGCCTTCACATCCACCTGCCACCACCTTCCCTTTCTTCTGAGGGCACATTGAGCCCCTTTAGGCACTTCATTGTGCCACAGTCTCTCTTGGGCAAGAGCTTACTGTTCCCTTTGCCTGTAACCCCTCATGCCAACCCTAAAGCACCTTCCAGTACCAACAACAGTTCTACCCTTTTATTACCCCTTATAATTCCAGACTCAACTTAGATACTATTTTCTTAGGGTAGACTTTCCTCTGAAATCGTGAGACCTGAGTGGTGTGTCCCCAATTATCTGGCTCATTCCAGCAGGATGCTTATACTTTTGTAACAATGATAGTCATTTGTTTAATACCTGTGTTTCCTATTATTTCCCCAAAACCCTGAGTTCAGGGAGCATGTCTTTTCAACCCTGTATCCTCAGAGCTTAGCACAGTGTCTATAACATAATGGTAATAAATAAATAAACAAATTAATAAATGTCATTAGTTCACCAATGAATCAGCAAATGCCCACAGAGTTTATTTCTAGAAATGAAAATGGCAGAATACTACTTAAGACAATGTAATATCACCTAGTACCAGTTAGAAAAATAAGCAGGCTTTTTTGATAAAGATTTCAGAGTGTGAAGAATATTTGAGCACTGTTACATATCTGACATCTTCACTTTGATATGCTGTGCTTACATCTCACCTTTCATATTTTGATCACATTATAACTTGTTTGATTTTAGAATGGTCTTATCTTTAAGCATGATTTTTTTCTAATGCAAGGGATTAAGGATTATTTCTTCTTTTGATAACACTTATCAGCATTCCAAGAGATCACTGATAACTCCCTGGCTCACAATCTCAGTGCTGATACTCAAGTAAATCTTAGGATATCTGTAATCCAGCAAATCAACTCCGGCTCTGGGAGGTGTGGACCCATGTCTTGGTTCTTCTGTCTCAGGACTTTATGAGGGAGCAAGGTGGAAGGGTAGAAACAAGTAGTCTAAGACAGACCAGAAAAAAAGTCTGGATGTTAACAGAGCTTGAACTGTCATTGCTTTTAGTTCAAAATAAGACACCTCTTCTTTGTCAAAGTTCTGTCTCTAAAATGGGGTATAAGAGGTTTCTAAACCTAAAGGAGAAATTCAACCGTGATGGATGGATATTCTTGAAAACCCATAAAGAGACAATGTGAATAGTAAAGTTGACTCTTTCAGGAGTCTCCTGTGACTCTTTAAATGTGCTTTATAAAAGGAGTATTTTAAATTGATTTAGTGAGATGGCTAAAACTTAATTAGTTACCGAATAATTACCTAATGGACCCTTCTTGAGATATTACAGTTGAGTCACAGCTCTAGCTGCAATGCAATTAATTTTAGATTTTATAAGCCATAAAAGGCAATGATAGCCCTACGAATCAACTAAGGTAGGAAGATAATATTTAGATGCTGCTATGACACTAAGACACCTAAAGCAGGTTAATTGGGAGGCAATTAGGAAGAGTGTTAATTACCATACTAGTCTTATATTATGCAAACAAAATTACATTTCAATTACAGTTAAGAAACCGAGCAATTTAAAATGTATGGGCAATAATAGAAATTGGCATTTTTTACAGAAGCCAAAGAAATACTTTCCTAAATGGGAGATTTTGATGGTGTTCTCAATTCAATAAGGTTATGATTACTTCCTCATTTCTGTGTGTGAATTAAGGAATGCAATGCAATATTTTAGAGTGGACACCTGCCATAGCAAAGGTAATTTGTAATAGTGTATGCTAGATTATATTGGAAAGAGGACATTCATGGTTCATTTAGTTCTTTCTTTCCTTTATTAGTATAGGAGAGAACTGGGACTAAGAAAATATAAACAACTTGGTTATGTACAAATAGTTAATTAGGGAAAAATATGGATTAAGAAATCAGAATACTGATACCAAGACACTTTTTACTGTTCATATATGTTTGCCAACAGTCATAGAAGAGTAAACATTTTAAGAGTCTGGTGTATGGAGTCATTACCCATTTAAGTCTTTGACTTACTAGCTGTGTGACCTTGGGCAAGTTACTTAACTTCTCTAAGCTTAAATTTTCTAACCTGTAAAGTGAGTATAAAAGTATCCACCTCATCCTTCTATTGGACGTA
Organism: Craseonycteris thonglongyai; assembly: GCA_004027555.1. Taxonomy (NCBI): domain Eukaryota; kingdom Metazoa; phylum Chordata; class Mammalia; order Chiroptera; family Craseonycteridae; genus Craseonycteris; species Craseonycteris thonglongyai. The sequence continues at coordinate 3,635 of PVKE010047960.1, read as the reverse complement.
TTTATTGAAATAAGCTATTTAGAGTTTGGTTCAGGGACTAGCATATAGTAAGTGCACTCAAATCATTAGTTATTATTAGTGGTACTGGTTTTATAAGAAAGTAAATTGGTATAATTTGAGGAGCTCAGAAAAATAATCTCTATTCCTCACAGGAAGTCCTATCATCTAAAATCCTCTCATGACAGAACCTTTTTATTTCCATTGTTGGTTAAATGCCAATGGAAGCAACAACACTTTCCATTCTTTTCAGCTGACACCTTAGCAGGAATTAAGAGTCTAATGCTATAATAACTGAAGACAGAGGGTCCAGCGACTTCAGGCTTGTGGCTTAGAATTCATGAGTGACTTAGAAGTAAAGAAAAATGAGGCACATGTACATTGAAAAGAGAAATAGAAAGACACAAAGTAAATGTTACTGTCATTAGGATTTTGCAAAGGATGTCCTACTGGGAAAATCTAGGCTGAAAGCTTGGCTCTAGGGGTATAGCCATTGACATAGGAATTATCGGGTTTGGCATTTTCTTTTCAAGCTGTGTAAATATACTCACAGAGAAACAATGATTTGGGTTATTTTGACCAATATAAATTACTTGGCTAAAACCATCCGTAATGGAGGAAAAAAGAATTAGGTTGGTCATGCTTCTGTTTTTGCCTGAATTATCAGTGTAAATACAGTTTTCACTGCTGGCAGGGGTGTGATGCATTCTAAAGAACTTTGCCCATAAATGAAAGTGACAGAGGAGAAATGAGCAGCTGAGGCTTTGCAGTATTTAATCTGCGCATGTAGGAAACCAACCATTTAAAAATCTTGTAAAAACCATGACTTACATGATTGTAACAATGGATCAGGTTCAAGAAGGGAAAGAGGGAAGTTGGCACAAGTACTTCTTAAAGAGAGAAGCACATTTTGAACAATGCATACATAACTGCATTTTCACTTGAAATTTGGGTGGCTCAGGCTACATCAGACTGGAGGTCTTAAGTAAATGTGGTATTAAGAATAGCTGGTAGTTGATTTGTGCACTTTATTTTACTTTTTCAGCCCTCTTCAAATCCCACCTCTCACCCTCTGTTATTCTGAAGAGCTTCAAGTAAGTGTGTCTAGTGACAACTTCCTCTCTGGAAGAACACTATCATATACTTGGAACAACTTTACTAATTGAAACAACTAAAAGGACGTTAAAGTGGCTCCCATGATTCCTGCTTTCTGATACTTCCACCCTTGTGTAATCCCCTCACTTTTAGTATGGACAGGATCTGTGACTTACTTCTCACCAATAGAATACGGCAAAAATCATTTCTGTGATTATGTTACATAAGATTGTAACATTCATTCTGCTAAGAGACACTTTTCCTTGCTGATTTTGGAACTAAGTAGCCATACTGGGGAGATACATTAAACAAGTAACTAAGGGCAAGCTCCAGGTAACAACCAGGTAGGAAGCCAGGGCAGTCTCCCATTGACAAAGAGCAAGAAACTGAAGCCATCAGTTTGATGCTATTCAAAGACCCAAATCCTGTTATTGACCACAAATGCTTAGAAGTAGATCTTTCAACAGTTGAGCCTCCAGATAAGAACTGTCCCTGACTGGCACCTTGATTACAGCCTTATAGAGGACCTAGCTAAGCTGTTTCTCGTGACCTACAGAAAACTGTACCAAAATAAATGTGTGTTGTTTCAGTCTACTAAGTTTGTGATAAATTATTATTTAGCCACAGATAACTAATACAGTGAAAACATGTAAATTATTAGAAATTTCATTTCTAAATGCATTGCTGAGCTTCTATAAAACTAAGAAACCCACAGACCTACAACAGAAAAACAAACAAGTAAAAACAAGAACTACAGGAGATAAAATAGCCTTAAAGCTAGATTTCATCATGAGGATTTATTATACGTCTTAGAAATGTTGAGTTTTGCTTTGACTTTTGCCTGGGAGACTGCAAGGGGGAAAAAAACGCACATAGCGAAATATAATAGGACATTCTTGAAAAAAAGCCAGCTGCATCTGCTATGTAAGGAATAATAAGAAATAAACAGAAAAAAAAAAAAGAGTCAAAAATGAAAATTGCTTTTCTCAAACTTGGCACTTAGTAGAATAAACACAAAAAGATATTTCCTTAAAATTTATTAATGCAAGCCAGTATCATTTGAATTTTTGGTACAAATTTATCTTACTTACATAGTCTGAAAAATTTTAACTGGACAATTTAGTTTAAAGTAATCAAGACAGGTAGTGAGCCAGGAAATTGTCAGAGAAAATGTAAATCCTGTTCAATGGATCTGAACTTGAGCCTAAGCACTAAGGAATTCTAATAGATAAAATTCCAAGGAAAATGAGCAGTGCACAATTAAAAAATTACAAAAACACACAAGGAAATACAGTGCAATGAGGGAAAACCTGTAGAAACAATAGAAATGTAAATAGAAGTACAAAAACTTCAGATATAAGTATTTTCAGTTATAGAATATTAGTAATAAAGTGTAATATATTTTAAAAGACAATATAAAACCTTGAAATAAGCAGAGACTAGAAAAACTGAACTAAACAATCATCTGAGGAAGAACAAAATAGATTCTTTAGAAATAAGTCACATTAAACACATTAGATTAGGAGAGAATTAGCAAACCAGAAAATAGTTCTGAAGAAATATTCACATTGCAACCCAGCAAAGAGAAGAAAAACTAATGGTACAGAGAATACAGTGAGTCTAACACATTAACATATTATAAAATAAAAATAATGTATGCGATTAAAGCAGTACTTTAGAAAACTGTATGGCCATAAACTCTTAAGAAAATATTTCAAAATTTATGAACTTATCATCTAGTATATAAAATTATAAAAATTCCTTCAAATAAATTTAAAGGAAGTAAAAGAAAAGAAAGTTCTAAATAAAAAATTAAATTAAATAAAAAATAAACATACGAGGGCTGTCTGGAAAGTATTCAGCCATGTAACTATTTTTATTATATGGACAATGGCAGAACTTTTTTCTGAATAGTTCTTGAATAATAAAAAGGATCAATAAATTCAAAAATTGATTCTCTTTAAGAGATAAAAAGCTTGATAAAAATCCTTATTGAAATAGATCAAGGGAAAAGAATATTATGAATAAAAAGAGCATATAGGAGATCCAAGATGGCGGCATGAGAGGAGAACGCCGATAACTGCCTGGGAAGGGCCTTGTGAACAGAGGGGAATCCACAGGGGAAACGCTGAGAAGAAACCTCAACTAAGAGAACCACACAACGCAGAACAACACACAAAGGTTAGAGAAAAAAGGGGAGAGCGGGAGAGGGAAGGGGAAGCAGCGGTTCGGGGACAGAGACTCGGAGCACGGCCCGGGGCTGGCAAAAACAAAGGGGGATTGGGGGACTACGGTCAAAGTGGAGCTGGTTCGAGGGCGGGCTGGAAGCCGAGACCTAGGGAGTGTGGAAGCCCCACAAGACTGTGGACAATTTAACATCCGAACTCAAGGGACAGCACGCAGTGCCCTAATCAGATCACAGAGCCTAAAGTGGAACAGGGACTGTGGAGCAGGGCGGCTGCACTTCCCGGCGGGCGGGGTGAGAGCAGGGCACCAGCCCACAGCAGCTCAGCACCCCTGATTTACAGAGGAGATTGACTGTG
>PVKE010047959.1:0-11749 GCA_004027555.1 Craseonycteris thonglongyai | reverse complement strand
AGAGTTTCTGCTGATAAGTCTGGTGACAGCCTGATAGGTTTTCCTTTGAAAGTTATGTTTTGTTTTTCCCTGGCAGCCTTGAGGATTTTTTCTTTGTCATTGATTTTTGTCATCTTCAGAACAATGTGCCTTGGAGAAGATCTGCTAGGGTCTAGGTAGTTAGGGCTTCTGATTTCCTCTTGGATTTGGGGCTGTAATTACTTCCACAGGCTAGCGAAATTTGCATCCACTATTTGTTTTAGTAGACTCTGAGAAGATTTCATCTCGCTTCTTTCTGGTACCCCTATTATTCTAATATTGTTGTTTCTGATGGAGTCAGAAAGTTCTTGTAGGGCTCTTTCATTTCTCTTGATTTTCCTTTCCCTTTCTTCTTCCCTCTGTGACATTTCCATGTTTGTATCTTCAATTTCACTCATCCTTTCCTCTAGCCAGTCAGCCCTGTTTCCTATGCTGGTCAGTTCTTTTTTCAGCTCTCCCATGATGCCTTTCATTTCAAGGAGTTCCTTTTGGTTCTGCTCTAGCTTCTCAATTTTGTTGGTAAAGTACTCATTTAGCTCAGAAAATTTCTTGTTGAGGTCATTTAACTGTGTCTGGGTACTTTGCCAGCATTGAGTGAGCTCTCTGAGTGTCCTGATTAATGCAGCCCTGAATTCTGTTTCACTTAGATTTGATTCCAAGTGTGCAAGGTCCTTTACTAAAGACTGCCCCTGATCTTCTGGAGAGGCTTTGGCTTCTGAGGTGTGCATTGTGTTTGCTGTGGTTCTTTTTGCTTTACGCATGAGTCTGTTTTCCCTCTGGGGGTTTGCCTATCAGATGGGCTTCTCTTTATTTTTTCTTTTGGACTCAGTTGTGGGAGAAGGAGATTTTGGGAGAGGGTTGGGGGAGGCAGACAGCTTCTGTGTCCTGGGGCACTTCAGGTTGCTGTCTTAGCTGTTAGATAGCAGTGTAGTAAAGGTGTGGCCAGGGGTGGGGGCATGTGAGTAGGAGCTAGGGTGGGCCTGAGACAGAATAGCAGATTCCTCTTTCAGCAGGGGGGCTGGTGGTTCAGTGTGGGCAGGGCGCTGGAGCTCTGGTCTTTCCTCCTCCTGGCTGCCCCTCCTTCATCATATCTGTAAGCCACGCCCGCAGGGCAGCACTTGGATGGGCTGGGGCTTGGCAGAGGCCCCGGTCGGCTCTGCAGTCCCGCGCACAGGCAATGACACCGCAGAGACCCGGCCCGTAACCCAGTTTTGTGCACGGTCCGCACGCCCCAGAGGCCTGGTGGGCGGGACGCCAAAAGCCCAGCTGCGCGCTCGCGAGCATGCAGCAGCACTGCTGCGGCCCGGTGGACAGGGCGCTGAAAGCCGGTCCTGAGCGCAGGCAGCCGCGCTGCGGCGACCTGGCGAGCATGGCGCCAAAAGCCCTGTAGCGCACCGGCGAGCCGGCAGCAGCGCTGTTGAGGCCTGGTGGGCAGGGCACTGAAAGCCCAGGTGCATGCACGCAGCGATGTGCACGGCCCACTGGGCGGGGTGCCGATAGCCCAGCCGCGTACTTAGGCGCAAGCAGAGTCGCCGCAGCAGCCTGGTGAGCGGGCACCAAAAGCCCAATTGCGCACTGGCAAGCAGGTAGCGGCGCTGCAGCATCCTGGTGAGCAGGGCACCAAAAGCCCAACTATGCGCTGTCAAGCAAGCAGTGGTGTCGCGGCGGCCAGCGCCGAAAGCCCAGTTGCACGCTGGCAGCGGCGCCACGGAGGACTGTTGGGTGGGGCGCTGAACGCCCTGTGCGCAAAGGCCGTAGCTCGGGCAGCAGCCGCTCTATGCTCCCGGCTCTGTTGAGACCGCCGGATTCACTCTAAGCACGTCCAATGCAGCTATGCCCACTCAAGCCCCAGCCCTCACTCCAAGAGCCCTGTCTTCAGAAGGCGCTCCCTCACAGTCAATCTCTTCCGTAAATCAGGGGTGCTGAGCTGTTGTGGGCTGGTGCCATGCTCTCACCCTGCCCGCCGGGAAGTGCCACCGCCCTGCTCCACAGTCCCTGTTCCACTTTAGGCTCCATGATCTGATTAGGGCACTGTGTGCTGTCCCTTGAGTTCGGATGTTAAATTGTCCACAGTCTTGTGGGGCTTCCACGCTCCCTAGGTCTCGGCTTCCAGCCCGCCCTCGATCCAGCTCCACTTTGACCATAGTCCCCCAATCCCCCTTTGTTTTTGCCCGCCCCGGGCCGCGCTCCGAGTCTCTGTCCCCGAACCGCTGCTTCCCTTTTCCTCTCCCACTCTCCCCTTTTTTCTCTAACCTTTGTGTGTTGTTCTGCGTTGTGTGGTTCTCTTAGTTGAGGTTTCTTCTCAGGATTTCCCCTGTGGATTCCCCTCTGTTCAAAAGGCCCTTCCCAGGCAGTTACCGGCATGCTCCTCTCATGCCGCCATCTTGGATCTCTTATAGTATTTTTTTAATGGCAGTTTTATTAGGGTGATTACTGAGATTTCTTTAATTTTTCAAGATCTCTATTAAGAGTTGTTTTTAAATGCTTTCTGTTTTTTGTTTCACTGTCCTCCCAATACCCACTCCCACCCCTCAGCCTCCTGTACCTTCTCTTCTCTCCACTTCCTCCTCATGAGCACACATACAAACACAACTTCTCACCCCACAATCATTCTCTGATAAAAATCTAAGGCAAAAAGCATTTCCTGAACACTCTTAAACTAAATTATATTGTTTTATTGGTAATACTACCTTTAAAAATCATTATTTTCTCCTAGGAATTTTAAGACTGAGCAGGCTCTTGCTATTTAAACTAGTCAAATTGTTGGTCTTTTATTATGTAAAGTAGCTGAATCATTTTTGCAGACTGAAGCAGATGATCTAGATGGAGGAGGATTGTCACGGCAGCATAGTTCTGGCGCACCACTGCCCATTTCATCTGAGTATGTGTTTGTTACTATCTATTCATTTTAGGGAAAAAAATAAAAGAAAACAAAACTTTAAATTGAGCATAGAGGAGTAGATTTTGGGGAAAAAATAAACTTTAAATTGAGCATAGAGGAAGTGCAGCTCAGTGAGGAGTCCTGGTGTCTCTCAGTAACCTGATAGCACTTAGAGCACTGACATGCCTAGTGTCTTACTGAACATCTTAATGAATTAAAATAGGTGCTGTGTGGAAAGAGAGCTGATTCTGGGTGGTGAGCAGATAATGCAATGAATAGACAATGTAATATAGAGTTGTACACCTGGAAACAATGTAATTGTTACCAACCAGTGTCACCCCAATACATTTAACAATAACAAAAGAACTTTTTTTAAGTAGGTCCTGTAGTGTGATGCTACAGTTCTCTGCTCTAGTAATCACAAAAAATGCAACCAGTATTGATATTTGTTGGTAGGAAGTAGCATTTGAATGACCATGTATTTCTTGGGAATCACAAAGCACATTTCCGAATCCAACTTTACAAATGACTAAGTTATTTTGAATGATAAAATTTAACTTGAAAAAATATTTTTATATGGGAAACCACTATAGAGTTAGTTCATCATATGAGTGGACATTTATTAATGGAAATATCAATTATTAGTGATTTTATATATAATCAGTGGAATAAAGTTAAAGATCCATAGACTTGAAGCTTGTAATAACTTTCTATATTTTGTATGTTTTCTGAACAGGAAAGAACCATCTGCCAAATGATGACTAAAATATTTCACTGCATTGAGCTAGAATTGAACAACTTAATCGCATTAGGAGACAAAATTGATAGTTTTAACTCCCTTTACATGCTAGTCAAAATGAGCCATCATGTGTGGACTGCACAAAATGTGGATCCTGCTTCTTTTCTGAGTACTACATTGGGAGATGTTTTGGTTACTGTCAAAAGGAACTTTGACAAATGCATTGTAAGTTTGTTTTGTTTTGGTTTTTAATCTTATCATGGCAAAAAATAGGTCAATGTTTTTAAATCAAGAGATTTCCAGCTTTCACTGGGGGAATCTATTCATATCCCCCAAAGTCTTGAAGTAAGGTGTTGGCTACAGTATATACAAATAGAGGTAGTTGGATGATACCACCAGTTAGCTTCTCTTCTACACTGTGTATGAGTCTTGGCAAGTTCTGGAGTAGGTGGTGTAGACTGCAGCTGCTTAAGTGATGCACCAAGTAACTGAAATCTCAATTAACTGATTAGTGACCGTAGATTAAGTGAAACAATTTAAACTATCACTTTGCTTTATTGTTCTTTTAATATATTCTAATAAAATTAATAATTGGATTGTTTTAATTGTTCACATTATTTAATTTATCTTATATTTAATAGTTTAAATTAATAATTCTGCTTTATTTTAGGAATTGTTTAAATAACTTCCAGCAATCCTCATTTTTGTCTTTGTAATAAGAACCATAGACAACTTTATTTTTGTCTATTAGGTTTTCGTAAGCTTGTAGGTATGAATAGGGCTGAGCTAGGTTCTAAAAACTGTTTCTTTTTTAATTAATGTACTTAATATGTTAAGAGTGGATTTGTATTATGAATATTATCTCTCCTATGTAACACTTAAGTTTAATCTTACTCTTGAATATCCATAGAATAACTGGAGATAAAAATACTTAGGGCAATTAAAGTCCAAATCACTTTTTTATACTTTTAAAAAATAAAATTTGCTGAGTGTTTGAAAGTATAAAAGCAACCTATGTCTACTATAGAAATGTAAATGTCACCTCAATAGGCTTGTTAATCTTCCTTCCCTACCAAATGCTTTCTCTTGATATTTGAAATACCGTATTTTCCGGCGTATAAGACGACCCCCTAATTTTACAGTTAAAACATAGGTTTAGGTCTATATTCGTTGTATAAGACTACCCCCCACTTCCGAGGCTGTAGTCTTATACAGCGAATATAGGCCTAAACCTATATTTTAACTGTAAAATTAGGGGGTCGGGGAAAGCCGGGATGGCTCAGTGGGTTAGGTGCTCACTTTGCAGCCCTGGGGACCAAGGATCGAATCCCAGCCCCAGCCCTTGCGGACCCATATGCTGAACTGGGGAGTGCCCCCAGTTCAGTTCTCATTGGGGCGAGACCCTGGCCCAGTTCCTGCCCTATGCAGCCCCGCCCACCTGTGGAATGAAACTATGTGGAAAAACCAATGATGTGCAATTATGGGAGACTGTTCTGGGCCCTCCCCCTTCTCTCTGTCTCTGACTCTGTATCTCTGTCTCTGTCAAAAACAATAAATAAATCTTTAAAAAAAAAATTAGGGGGTTGTCTTATACGCCCGGTCGTCTTATATGCCGGAAAATACGGTACTATGAAATTTGACCATTGAAGACTTAGCTTCTTCCCTCCCCCCACCATCTCCAGAAGTGATGATAAATCTGGAAGGTCTGGTTGCAAGCTGATAACCAAAAGGAAAAGGAAGAGCTACCAAAGCTAAGATAATGAATCCCATGTGACATAGCTGGAACACTAAATCATGAGGATACCACACATTTCGAGAATAGAAAGCATTGTTGCTTTTATCAGTAAAATACAACTTTATATAATACCTCTTAATCTAGTAGAACATAATTGTTAAAAGCATAGGATATAGTGTCAGGTAGATGTAGATATGGGGTCAAATTAATCACTTAGCACATTACCTGGCACAAAATAATTGCTTACTGATAGCTCGTGGTGGTGGTGGAGGTTGGGGTGGTGGTGCTGGTGTTGGTGGTGATAGTAATAGAAATTAATAATAGTTGATTAAAGAATGTTCATGTTACTCTCATGACAACAGTGGAGAAACAAAGTAAAATTACCTAGACAGGTATAAAGTCATGTTTTCTATAAATTGCATTATTTCTAAAAGATTTACCTTTTTGTCACTAAAGGGAAGAGTGGTTTCTTCTGCTACCTGTCATTTCTATCTCTTATTTTAACTCATGTCTCTCATAGTATCTGGTAGATTGTGTGTGCTCAGTAAGTGGTATATATTTTGGTATTTGGGAGAAGATCAGGACCTAGGACATACCTTGAAAAAGTAATGAATTTGTGTACTGAGCCAAAAGTATGAATGTCAGATAGCTGCAGAAAATGGAAGCGATAGCACCTTAACATGGCTCTTTTATCTGGAGGCCAAGCCCAGTGCCTGGTGTTCTTCAATGAACAGAGCCAAAAAAAATCTGAGCTAAAGCTGAAATTAGAAAGTAACTGGAGAGAAAAAAGATGGCGGCATGAGAGGAGAACCCAGACACCTACCTGGGAGGGACTTATGAACAAAGGGGAATCCACGGGAAACCCTGAGAAGCACCCTCAACTGAGAGAACCACACAATGCAGAACTACGCCCAAACATTAGAGAAAAAAGGGGAGAGTGGGAGAGAGAAGGGGAAGAGGAGCATTTGGGGACAGGGACGCGGAGCACAGCCCGAGGCTGGCAAAAACAAAGGGGGATTGGGGGACTACAGTCGAAGTGGAGCTAGATCAAGGGCGGGCTGGAAGCCGAGACCTAAGGAGGGTGGAAACCCCACAAGACTGGGGACAATTTAATACCCGAACTCAAGGAGCAACACGCGGTGCCCTAATCAGATCATAGAGCCTAAGGTGGAACAGGGACTGTGGAGCAGGGCGGCTGCACTTCCCAGCAGGTGGGGAAAGAGCAGGGCACCAGCCCACAGCAGCTGGGCACCCCTGATTCACAGAGGAGATACAGCTGAGCTCCTAGAGTTGACTGTAAGGGAGCACCTTTTGAAGACAGGGCTCTCAGAGTGATGGCAGTGGCTCAAGTGGACACGGAGGCAGCACGCTCGGCTGCATTAGACATGCTTAGAGTGAATCCGGCAGTCACTGAGACCCTGCAGAGCAGCCCGCTGAGCTGCGGCCAAGCCTCTGCCAAGTCCCGCCCACCTGCACCATTGCTGAGCTGCCGCCCTGGCGGGCAGGCTCACAGGCACCATTAAAAAGCAGCCCGGCCAAAGGGGAAAAAACGCCCCAGCTGCTCACCCAGCCCGCACCACTGCTGAGCTGCTGCCCCAGCAGGCAGGCTCACAGACACCTTTAAAAAGCAGCCTGGCCAAAGGGGGAAAAAAGCCCCAAGCTACTCACCCCACCTGCACTGAACCACCAGCCTCTCTTCGCACAGAGGAATCTGCAATTGTGTCTCAGACCCACCCTAGCTCCTACTCACACGCTCCCACCCCTGAAACCACACATTCACTACTCTGCCTTCTAAGGGCTAAGACAGCAACCTGAAGAACAGCCCCAAGGCACAGAACTGACTGCTTCCCCCAACCCGCTCCCAAAATATCCTCCCACAACTGAGAAGCCCACCTGATAGGCATACCCCCAGAGGGAAATCAGACTCATGCGCAAGGCAAAAAAAAACAACACATCAAGCATAATGCACACCTCAGAATCCAAAGCCCCTCCAGAAGATCAGGGGCATTCTTTAGTAAAGGAGCTTGCACACTTGGAATCAAATCTAAGTGAAACAGAATTCAGGGCTGCAATACTCAGACACTCACAGAGCTCACTCAATGCTGGCAAAGTACCCAGACACAGTTAAATGACCGCAACAAGAAATTTTCTGCAAAATGAGTACTGTACCAATAAAATTCAGAAGTTAGAGCAGAACCAAAAGGAACTCCTTGAAATGAAAGGCATCATGGGAGAGCTGAAAAAAGAATTGACCACCATAGGAAACAGCGTTGACCAGCTAGAGGAAAGAATTAGTGAGATCGAAGATAGAAACCTGGAAATGACACAGAGGGAAGAAGAAAGGGAAATGAGACTCAAGAAATGAGAGAGCCCTACAAGGACCCTCTGACTCCATCAGAAAGAACAATATTAGAATAATAGGGGTACCAGAAGGATGTGAGATGAAATCCTCTCAGAGTCTACTAAAACAAATAATGGACGAAAATTTCCCTAGCCTTTGGAAAGAACTACAACCCCAAATACAGGAGGAAATTAGAAGCCCTAACTACCTAGACCTTGGCAGATCTTCTCCAAGGCACATTGTTCTGAAGATGACAAAAACCAAAGATAAACAATCCTCAAGGCTGCCAGGGAAAAACAAAATATAACTTTCAAAGGAAAAACTATCAGGCTGTCACCAGAGTACACAGCAGAAACTCTGCAAGCCTGGAGGGAGTGGACCCCAATCTTAAAAATATCAAAAGAGAGAAATTTCCAGCCAAGAATCAACTATACAGCAAAATTAACCTTTAGATATGAAGGAGGAATTAAGGCCTTTAAAGATATACAGAAGCTGAGGGAATTCTCAAGCTCAAAACCGGCACTCCAAGAAATACTAAAGGAGGCTATCCGACCTGAATCCAGAAATCAAAATAAATGGAGAAAAGTTGGGACAACAAAAAAATAAAAAGGAAAGAAGAAATGGATACAGGATATCCTCATATATCAGTCATTACCCTAAATGTAAATGGATTGAATTCACCAAAAAAGAGGCACAGGGTAGCAGACTGGATTAAAAAACAAAATCCAACCATATGCTGCCTACAAGAGACACACACTTCAGCCACAGGGACAAACATAGACTCAGGGTAAAAGGATGAAAAACAATACTCCAGGCAAATGGCAGTCAGAGAAAAGCTGGAGTGGCCATACTGATTTCTGATGCAAAAGACAGGATAAAAAAAAATAGTAAGACATAAAGATGGATATTACATCTTGATAAAAGGGACAATACAACAAGAAAACATGACACTCATCAATATATATGCCCCCAATCAGGAAGCACCAAAATTTATAAAGCATCTACTAACAGATCTAAAGGGAGAATTTGATGAAAATACAATTATAGTAGGGGATCTAAACACCCCCCTGACAACATTGGACATATCATCCAAGCACAAAATAAATAAGGAAATGGCAGCTTTAAATGATACATTGCAGAAAATGGACATAATTGACATTTACAGGTCATTCCATCCTGCAACACAAGGCTATACGTTTTACTCCAGTGCACATGGAACATTTTCAAGGATAAACCATATGCTGGGACTTAAATCCAACCTCACCAAATTTAAGGGCATCCAAATCATACCAAGTGTATTCTCAGACCACAAAACGTTGAAACTAGAGATCAACTGCAAAAGATACGTGGAGATTGAACAACATGCTATTAAAAAGTGGCTGGATCAGGGAAAGCCAGGATGGCTCAGTGGGTTAAGCCCTCACTTTGCAGCTCCGGGGATTGGGGATCGAATCCTGGCCCCGGCCCCTGCGGAACCATATGCTGAACTAGGAGCTCACCCAGTTCATTTCTCTCTCTGTCTCTGTAGCTCTCTCTCTCTGTGTCAATAAATAAATAAATAAATAAACTTAAAAAAAAAAGTGACTGGATCAAAGAGGAAATTAAACAAGAGAATAAAAAAATTTGTAGAAACAAATGACAATGAAAACACGACGTACCAAAATTTCTGGGACACAGCGAAAGCAGTATTAAGAGGGAAATTTATATTGTTACAGGCCTATCTCAAGAAACAAGAAAAACTACAAATAAACACCATCACATCTCATCTTATAAAGCTGGAAAAAGAGGAACAGAGGGCCTCCAAAGCCAGCAGAAGAAAAGAATTAATAAACACTAAAGCAGAACTTAATAAAATTCAGAATAGAAAAACAATAGATAAAATTAATGCCACAAAGAGCTGGTTCTTTGAAAAAATCAATAAAATTGACAAACCACTGGCGAGGCTCACCAAAGGGCAAAAACAAAAATCTCATATTTCCAGAATAGGGGATGGTAGAGGAGAGATTACAACTGATGCTGCAGAAATGCAAACAGTCATAAGAGATAATTATGAAAGACTCTTATGCCAACAAATTTGACAACCTAGAGCAGTGGTCGGCAAACTGCGGCTCGCAAGCCGCAGTTTGCTGATCACTGACCTAGAGGAAATGGACAAATTTCTAGAAACATAGTTTTCCTAAACTGAATCAAGAAGATTTGGATAACCTAAGCAGACCAATCAACTGTACAGAACTTGAAACTATTATCCAAAAATTGCCCAAAGGCAAAAGGCCTGGACCAGATGGTTTTACCAATGAGTTCTACCAGTCTTTCAAAGAAGAACTAATGCCCATCCTCTTCAAACTATTCTAGAAAATTCAAGAGGAGGCAGTATTACCCAACTCTTTCTATGAAGCTAATATGACCCTAATACCAAAACCTGGGAAAGAAAATACCAAAAAGAAAAACTATAGGCCAATCTCCCTGATGAACACTGATGCGAAAATACTAAATAAAATTTTAGCTAACAGAATACAACAATGCATTAAACAGATTATTCACCGTGAACAAGTGGGATTCATCCCAGTGGCACAAGGATGGTTCAAAATACGCAAATCAATCAGTGTAATCCAGCACATAAACCAAACAAAGGATAAAAACCACATGAGTATCTCAATTGATGCAGAAAAAACATTCGACAAGATACAACATCCATTTATGATAAAAAACACTGAATAAAATGGGAATTGAAGAAAAATATCTCAACATAATAAAGACCATATATGACAAACCCTCAGCAAATATTATACTAAATGGGGAAAAGCTGAAGCCTATTTTCCTAAAATCAAGAACAGACAGGGATGCCCCCTGTCACCACTGCTGTTCAACATAGTTCTGCAAGTTCTAGCCAGAGCAATCAGACAAGAGAATGGAATGAAAGGTATTAGAATCAAGAGAGAAGAAGTTAAACTGTCACTCTTTGCAGATGACATGATCCTGTATATAGAAAACTCTAAAGACTCTATCAGAAATCTATTACAACGAATAGACAAATACAGTAAAGTCGCAGGCTACAAAATCAATGTCCCAAAATCAACTGCATTTTTGTATGCCAACAATGAAACTTCAGAAAGAGAGATGAGAAGATCCATTCCCTTTGCCATTGCAGACAAAAAAATGAAATACCTAGGAATAAATCTAACAAAGAATGTGAAGGACTTATACACTGAAAACTGTAAGACACTCTTAAAAGAAATTAAAGAGGACACAAAGAAATGGAAAGACATTCCATGTTCATGGATTGGAAGAATCAACATAGTTAAAACGGCCATACTCCCCAAAGCAATATACAGATTCAGCGTGATTCCCTCAAAATCCCACAGTCATTCTTTCAAGAAATAGATTTAAAAATCATCAAATTTGTATGGAACCACAAAAGACTACGAATCGCAAAAGCTATTCTAAGAGAAAAGATTAAAGCTGGGGTCATCTCATTGCCTGGCTTTTATCTGTACTACAAAGCCTCATTAATCAAAACAGCTTGGTACTGGCAGAAAAAACAGACCCACGGACCAATTGAACAGAATAGAAAACCCAGAAATAAACCCACAAATTTATAGACAGATTATTTTTGATAAAAGAGCAAAAAATATACAGTGGGGAAAAGAACGTCTCTTCAGTAAATGGTGCTGGGAAAATTGGAAAACCACATGCAAAAGGCTGAAGGTGAACTGCGATGTCTCACCATATTCCAAAATTAACTTGAAATGGATTAAAGACCTCCAAATAAGAAAGGAAACAATAAACTGCATAGAAGAAAACATTGGCACTAAACTTATAGACGTGGGGTTCAGGGAGGACTTTATGAATCTGACCTCAATGGCAAGGGAAGTAAAAGCACAAATAAATGAATGGGACCTTATCAAGCTAAAAAGCTTCTGCACTGCAAAGGAAACCATCAACAAAGCAAAGAGGCAACCAACCAACTGGGAAAAAATATTTGCAAACAATGCCTCTGATAAGGGGCTAATATCAAAAATATACAAAGAACTTGTA
>PVKE010047958.1:0-11748 GCA_004027555.1 Craseonycteris thonglongyai | reverse complement strand
AAAACAAGGGGGAAAGGAAGAGATTTGTAGGGAAAGTGGAGGTGAGTTTTGGATATACTAATTTGGAGTTATCTGTGAGACTTTCAAGTGAAAGGTTAAGTAGGCAGTCTGAGAAATGAATGTGGATGTTAGGAAAAGAGGTGGTCACCATAGACTGTATGTCTGCCCCTGAACGTGTCCTAATGCTTAATGTAGCTGCACTTGTGGTAGACATTTGCCTGGAGCCTTCATACTACACCTCCCTTTGTATACTCAGCTAAAATATCACCTATAATTCTTCCCTGTCTCCACCATCCTCAGATTTGCTGGGATGATTAAGTTTTCCCTATCTGTATTCCCACCATATTTGTTTTATTTACCTGATGGATTGGTCCTCAAGTGGCACCATTGTGTGATTTGTATGTGATCATTTCTGTGATCAGATTTGGAGGACCTTGAGGGAAAAAAAAATGTTTTCCTCTTTTATGCCCATGCTTAGAACCACATCTAGACCACTGTGGCTCTAGCTTTCTAAGATGAATGTATTAACTAAAGTATTGAGGGCCACTATATTCCAAACAATGTTCTATATACTGTATACAAGACAGAATAGGTCTGTGCTCTCATAAACTCAGATTCTAGTAAACTGAACTAGGAGACAAATGGAGAGAAGACAAAAATGTCAGAAAGTTGGAAATACTATGCAGAGAATGAGAAGAGTTAGAAAGGCTTGAAAAATGGTCTCAAGAACTCACTGAGGTATTTATTTTAAGGAAATATGATTTACAAAAAGAGCCGGCCAAGTAACCATCTGGGGGCAAAGCATTCCAGACACGGGGGATAGCTGTTGTGAAGGCACTAAAAATTGACTAGCTTTGTATGTTGAGGGAGGAATAAGAAAACCAGGATGTCTGTAAAGTTCTTAGGGAGATGATGAGTTGTATATCCGCCCCTCCCCCCCCCTTGTTTTTGAAGCATATCATTTCATACCTTTGAGTTTATTCTGAGCCTCATCTCTTGGGTACAGTGTTTGAGGTGAATGTTTTAATTAACATGGGACTTTCCATATAGTGATGTCCAAGTGTCATAAAGATTAAGGAAGACAGTTGTTCACATCACATCATATGAGGGGTATCTGGAAAGCATCCATCCATATAAGTGTTCTCGTTATATTGACAATGGCCAAATTTTTTTTTTTTCCTGACAGCCCTGGTATAGTCATCCACGATGGGAATCAATCAATAAATGTCACTGATAAAATAAATGAATTTGTTTTTATTAAGAGGTAAGGGATGTACAAGTGGTCATACCAACTTCAAATCCAAAAGCACCAGAGAGTAACCTTTAAGGAAGATTTGTGAGTGAAGGCTAGAAAATGGCCTAGGATCCATGAAGATGGGGTGCTTGAGGTGCTAAGTTTAAGCATACATGTTCATGAGTGTGTAGGATTTTAAGCCAATTGTATTTGCTTGTTTATTTGTTTCTATCATGTCTTGTCTTAGGACCAAATATTTGGCTAGAGAATAACCCCTCCAACTATGCCAGTTCCTATATTTTTATGTAACCTTCAGCTCCTTAGACTAAAGTGCCTCCAGAATAGAAAATAAATCTTTGCAAAATTTTGAAAGAGGCTCTTCATATATTTCCCTTACAAGTACCAGGAAGACATATTTCTAGGTTTCTAACATACTGCTTTTTGCCAGGAACTATATTCAAATCTTCCCAACTTACACACTTACCAGCGTGCTTCTGCTTTGGTTGCTCTTTGAAATTGGGAGCTTTGCTCTTTCCAGGAAAAAAAAAAGTCTATGGAAAAGGAAAAGTAATTTTAGTAATTTTATTTAAAAATAAGGTACATGATCCATGTGAGGAATAACTTTGTTTTGATTTTAATTTATCACAGCTTCAAAAGTGTAGTCAGCACATGAGGCAATACAAAGACCATGTAATGTAGAGTTGTACACCTGGAAACTTTGTAATTGATACCAACCAATGTCATCCAAATAAATTTAACAATAAAAAAAAGTCACCATGGCTTTAAAGCAGGGCTCAGCAAATGTTTTCTGGAAAAGATTAGAAAGTAAATATTTTGGGTTTGGTGAACAATAAAGTTCACTTTGCCACTCTTCAAATTCCGCCATTGGAATGTGCAGACAGTCATTGCCAATGCTAAGTGAAGGTATATGACTGTGTTCTAATAAAACTGTACTTACCGAAAGAGGCAGGGGCCACATTGGGCTTAAGGACTGGAGTTTAGAGCTAACGACTTATGAACAGACATCACCTGGGTCGGGAAGCCTTTAATTAGGGACTACAACACTTAAAACATTTCTCTCTTCCTTTTTCTCTCCCCATTTTTGGTTATGAACGATACTGGCTAGAAATGTAGTTAATGAAAAGGTCCAATCAGTGTAATTACATTGGTTAGAAAAACAGTTGGCAGCCTGTTAGCCTGTCTTATTTAGTCTCTGGCAACTTCACTGTCACAGAAAAATTTTCTATGTCTGCAATGTCTTTTTTTTTTTTTTTTGGCAGTGGAATTATAAATTATAATTATGCAGGGTCACTTTTTGTTTATGGCTTTGATGGTGCTTAACTCACACGCCAATTTTCTCATTTGTATAAAGTAAGATATTTTATCTACATATAGACTTGTAGCCTTCGCTCTAGTCCACTTTTTCTGTAACAATTAACAATGACTTATTTATCTCTGTACCATCTGTTTTTATTTTGATTCACCTTGGAAATACAAACACAAACAGTACTGTAACATGTATCTTTCCTTATTCACAGATCGTGTCTTATGGTATTTCATAACAAATGGAGCAAAATAGTCTAGCAACAGATTGAATGCATATTAATCAAATAACAGAAGATAAGTCTTCAGTCTTTCATTAAAAAAAAAATCAGTTTCCTCAACCATGCAGGTAAATAATTGTATCAGAAGAAAATATGCCTATGAGAAATAACACGGACAGAAGCTTATTTGCCCAGTTTACTGTTGCTGTACTAAAAACTTCTTTATGGTTTTTCAGGAATATGTTATTATTCCATGTGTGAATGTGACCTGCCTCTTCTGCTCCTCCAGAATAGTACTCATGAGGAGTGTCTTTTTTCTCTGCAGTGATTTTATTTTATTTTTGTCAGTAGGTCATAAGAATAGTGTACCCTTATAGTCCACATGTTGCTGACAATGTAAATGTGCCATTCTCACATTCATAGAGTGTTTCCCCCCAAAAAAATATATGCACATTTTGAATAAGTATAAAGTCAGTGTTTATTAACATGCAGTTTATTTTCAAACTTTAAAAGAGTTTACTGAAATGAATAATTATTTTTGTCAATGCCTGTTTTTAAGCAGATGACGCTTCTGGCCTGGGCATTGCTGGTCACATGAAGCAATGGAATTGCAAACATCAGAAATCATTTCATTCAGTGTTTGTGCACATTCTCGTTCAATGGTAGCCTTTAATTCATCAGCTGTTGCCAGTTTTGTACTGTAAACTTTATCTTTTATGTATCCCCATAAAAAAAAAGTCTAGTGGCGTGAGGTCTGGTGAACGCAGACAGTATTCCTTGTTCAACAGACTTTACCAGTTATTTCAAATTGGTTAAACCTAAAAAAAGAGAGAAAATTATGTGTTATCAGCTGTAAAAGTGTTTATATATTTTTTGGGACATCGTGTGTGTGTGGGGGGGGTGGGTATGAGTATCTTTCAGGTGTCGCATCCTAGAGAAGAAATTGTGTCAGTGTTAAGAAAAAATATTCTTGGACATTTAATGTCCTTAAAACAAAATCCTACACTCTAATAAATATTTATCCAGCTAACTCTCATGTCTCCAAATGGCAATGTTATTCAGGATACAGTGCAATCTTTATTTTGACCCACAGAGTTGCAATTATCATGCAAAATCTTCAAATTTCACTCATTTTTAATGCAAGTTAATTAATGATATTCAGTTTCTTAAACACATTTTGAATGACCTCTCCATATGAACAAAGTTGTAAGGAATTCACCCCATGAATAAAAAATCGAGTAACTTACAGTCTCTGACATTAGCGAGAGCACATGTTAGTGAGACGTACAGAGAAAAATCACAATTTACTGCAGATTATAAATCCAAAATAGAAATACTATATATGTAATAGAGGACGAAGAGTGGGGAACACAGAGAGCAGAACTAATTCTGGCTGTGGGACTTGAGAACAGTTTGAAAGTGCTGATAACATTTAGTTGGCCACAAAAAAGAAATAAGAGTTCACTGGTGAGAGAAGGGAGAGGAAGGGCATTCCAACTAAATTAAGAGTCTGTGGCATATTCAGAAATAGATATGTTCAAAAAGAGTTTAAATTTTGTTCATTTCACTAGGTAAATTCTATTTCAGTACAGTATCAGTGATGTAAATATTTGGAACCAAATTTCTTATAAAATTTGAGTGATCTCCATCATATGACCTGTGATGGACTTCCATTTTTTGTCTCTCATATCATTAAGAAAAATGATGTGTAGGGGAAGCCGGGATGGCTCAGTTGGTTAGGCACTCACTTTGTAGTGCTGGGGATCGAGGATCGAATCCTGGCCCCGTCCCGTGCGGATCCATATGCTGAAATGGGGAGTTCCCACAGTTCAGTTCTCTCTCTTTCTCTGTCTCTGTATCTTTCTCTCTCTCTCTCTCTCTCTCTGTCAAAAACAATAAAATAAATTAATTAAAAAAATGTGAATTAAAAAAAAAAAAAGCTTTTCCAGATTAGTATTGTTGAGTTAGAATGAGCAGTCTACAAATCATTCAGGGAAATTCAGCCCTTTTGTTCTGTCTTGTCTTATTTCTGAAACCATGCAATTCTCTAAGATGGATAATCAATGATATATTTGGTAATCTATTGGAATTTTGTTTTCTCCTATTTTACTCGTTACGTCTGTATTTTTATATGAGTTATGGCCACATTGGACTGATTAAATTTGTTCTTTATTTTAAGAGGGAAGAATGCTTTTTTTGACATTAAGAAGAATTTTATTTTCTTTTTTAATTAGCCACTTTTAATTTTGGTGGAGTAACATTGATAACATGAGTATTATACTTAAAACATAGTACTTGGTCCTATTATTTATTAGGCAATTATCAAATATATAAATCATAAAAATGAATTTTAAAATATAAGACAATTATCTTAAGTATAGGTCTATGTATATGTATTTAAAGCAAATACTTACACACTTATATATCCATGTATGCAAACTATCTTATATAGTAACATTTGAATATGAGTCGTTTTCCCTTATTTCCTTTCTTTTTCATCTCTGATGGAATTTGTTATTGCTTTACTAGAGCTGCAGCAAAGCACACAAGGAGAACTCTTAGTTCAATTTTGTGGAAACTCACTATTATACTGGTTGAGCCAAGTGAGAATAAGTGTGTGACTTAATGATCCTTTTAAATCCTGCTATAAGTAGTAGGCAAGGAATAAGACAATAAAAATAAAATTAGGATCAAAAGTATTAGAAGAGGAAGGATTAATAAGTAAAAAATAAAGGATATGATGTTTTTATTTATCATTGAGAAGACATTCATGCTTTAGGGGAAAAAAATTGCCTTATCATAGTATGTGGTGGCAGTGAAGAACTATTATCATGCATTTCTTCTCCCTAAAACTTTGCTTTTCTGATTAGGTTTTTCTGTATCAGTTAAATTAGCAAATGTTTAATTTTACTTTGATATGGAAAGCATCTCAATATGTGACATATTTCAAAGGCCATATAGTGGCTAATCAAATGAAAATATATTACAGATTAGGGGATCAATATAAACTATTAATTTTGAGAAAAGTAGACCAAAATTTCAGTTATGCTCATATTAATTTACAAAATAAGCTTTGACTGTTTACCGATATGACTAGATTGATATACAGATAGATATAGATGTATATCACCATTTGACCTTATTCCAATCTTATTTTAAACAATAACAGGTGTAAATACACTTAGAGGGAGCATATCAGTTGGGGTCCCATAAGGAAAAATGCTGGTCTAGTCTAATAACAGTGGTTCCCAACTATGGGTGATCCTGTCACTTAGGGGACAGTTGGCAATGTCTGGAGACATTTTTGGTTGTCACAACAGTAGTCATGTTACTGATATTGAATGAGTAGAGGCACAGATGTTACTAAACACCTTACACGGCACAGTTCAGCCTCCCACAGCAAATAATGGTGTCAAAATATCAGTAGTGATGAGGTTGATAAACCCTTCTCTGATATAAGAAATTTAATGAGGAACTGGTTACAAAAATGTTGAGATTGTTGAAAAATCGGCAAGGGATAGTGAAGTAAGCCAGAGGTAAGCAGCTGTGTGTGGGAAGCAACTACTACCTCTGGGGTTTTAGAAACAAGGGACTAGGTTAAAATTACCAGGGCCTAAGAGCCAAACCAACTGGATTCTGGATGGATGCTGTTGGTTTGGAGTTGAAACCAAGGAGGAAGAATTTTTTCCTGTTTACACTAAAATCAAAGGGAATATGCAAATCCTGCTGGAGGCATCACCAGAAACAGAACTGGAAGCAAATGACATTGTTTTCTCTTCTTTACATCTACCAATCTCAGCAGTGTTTCTCTTTTGTCCAATTTCAGTAGGAATCCACTAGCAGGGAACTTGGGAAAATGCAGTTTACAAGAGCAATAAGAGGTATGGATCTGAGAGCAAATGGGAAAATTACCAGCACAAAAAAAAGGAGACATAAAATGTCCAATCTTCTTATTCCAACACCTATAGTATTCTCACACCCTTATTTTTCTCTCTCTAGGGACTATGAAAATATATCAAAAGTAACAGGGATAGTAGAATTATAACATGCATACCAATGGATACAGCCCACTATCAATTCTCAGGTGGAAACTAAGAAAAAAGAGAAAGTGCTTGCTAAAGCAGTGATTGTGGGGAAAATCTTAAGGAAAAAAAAAAACTAACATTGCACATATTTAAATTAAATTTTTGGTTGATGACTTTTTTCCTTTCTTTCAAAATCAAGAAGATAATATTTGCAATTTTGTCCTTTGTTGTCATTATGGTGATATGAAAAATAAGGAATGTATACATTCTGAGGGAAAAAAGATGAATAGAAACAAAATACAAAATACAATGGGATGACCAAATATTGTAACACTCTTACCTAAATTGAAACTAAAAATGACATTTATCTTTTGTCCATATAAAAATTAGGTAACTGGGGGAAGCCGGGATGGCTCAGTGGGTTAAGTGCTCACTTTGCAGCCCCATGAACCGAGGATCGAATCCCGGCCCCAGCTGGTGCGGACCCATATGCTGAACTGTGGAGTGGCCCCAATTTGGTTCTCACTGGGGTGAGACCCTGGCCCAGTTCCTGCCCTGTGCAGCCCCAAGCCCACCTGTGGAATGAAACTATGTGGAAAAACCAATGATGTGCAACTATGGAGACTGCTCTGGGCCCTCCCCCTTCTCTCTGTGTCTCTGTATCTCTCTCTCTGTGTCAAAAACAATAAAAAAAAATCTTAAAAAAAAAATTAGGCAACTGAAGTTGTGGAACTTTCTCTTCCATGGCAACTCTAGAGAAGGGCAGATGGCATGAGATTGTGGACAGATGGACACTTGGAGAAGCCACTTTTTAGCCATCATTAAAGCTTTTACTTCCAATGTCACCCAAACCTCCTACAGTATTTCATCTTCAGATTGTCAATATTTTCCTGGTTCACCAGCATTGCCTTATGTATGGATATATAGACACCTTTGTTATGAGTTTACATTTCTTAGTCAGTATTTTAGGAAACCATTGTAGATGCCAAAGTGATAGAAGCCAGTTTCATTACAGTCATATGTTGATATGTGAACCAAGGTTAAGACTTTTTAACTCTGTATGAGTCGTCATATAGTGGTCGCCCAAATTTTTGGCACTAGGGTCAGGTTTTGTGAAAGACAATTTTCCACAGATGGGTTCGGGGGGATGCCCATGCATAACTCACAGTAGTTGAGTTTTGAGAATCTAATGCTATCACTGATCTGACAGGAGGCAGGGCTGAGGCAGTAATGCAAGTGATGGGGAGTGGCTATAAATACGGATGAAGTTTCACTCATCCACCATTCACCTCTCGCTGTGTGGCCCTGTTCCTACCAGGCCACAGACCAGTACTGGTCTGTTGACTGGGGTTGTGGACCCGTTCGTGGAGAGCAAAGTCTATGTCCCTGATCCCAGTCTATATATCTTGCAGAAATCAATGGCTGGGTGAGAAAGGTTCTGAGAAAAATTTTACACCTAGTGGTTAAACAATGCTGTGTATTTTTTCTGTTACCAGCAAGCCAGTCCTCATTTTTTAAATTAAGTTTGTTGGGATGGCATTGGTTAGTAAAATTATATAGGGTACAGGTGTACACTTCTGTAATACGTCATCTCTGTGTTATATTGTGTGCTCCCCATCCAGAGTCAGTTCTGTTACCATATATTTGAAACCCTTCCCTCCCAGCGCTCATTTTTAAAAATAATGGTTGTTAATTAGGCAAAGTTACCTTGGAAATCCCCGAGTTTCAGTAACATACAGCAAGTGGTTATTAATACATGGAAGATAACCCAGGATGAACAGGAATATTTACTAAAGCAACCGATCGACTCCGTGAATGCATGAAACCCATGCCATTAGGCTATTAAAGAGTTAAGAGAGAAGTGATATGACTAGGTGACGAATTTTTTTAAAAATACCGCCTATTTTTGCCTTTTTTTTGTTCTCATTAAGTTTGTTGGAAGACTATGAGAATTCTTATTCTTTAGGACCTCAAGGGAGAAATTTTTTAATACAAAGTATGTGTGGTGGTGAGCAATATTTATAATGCAGCTTATATATATCAATTAACTGCCCTTGTCTGGGAAGTAATTTCTAAACAAGGCCTTATCATCATGAAACGTAATGGAGCCCATTCATCCCCCTCATTTTTGACAAATGCATGTCACCTTTAGAGACTTGGTCATCTCATAGGCTGCACTGCCTTGATAGAGGAAAATTATGTAATTCCTGGTACCATGGCTAATAATGAATGTATCTATTAGTCTAGTACCTTTCAGACCATAAGTATACTTCTTTCTGCATGATTCATATTTAGGGGCTAAAAGAGGATAAACCACCAAGCATAACCAAGGACTGATCAACCAATCATCTTAAAGTAGGGATGATTTACAAAAGTAATCTATTTGAGTCACCAGCTATGTAAAGCAGAGAGACAAATAAAGGAGTGGGGTTATATGGACAGAAGAGCTATGTTTGGGAGCAATGTGGTACAGGCATGTTCACACATGAGAAAACATCAAAGGGCAACTTAATAGTTCAAGGAGGTGAGAAAGAAAAATGGACCAATTATTAGCACTAGCCATCAAAGGCAGGGAAATAATCAGCTTGAGCCCAGTAGGGAGAATTTAGGTTAAACATTAAGCAATAGTTTGTTACATATTTCAACTGCTCTTTTAAAGTCATTTCCATGCTTTCCTATTTCCCCTCAGAGGATTTAGATTTTTTTTTTTTTTTTGCTGTACTTGGTCAGTGCTTGATTTGATATCAGTCTATTAAATTTACTTTAGAGATGACTGAAGCTGCACAAATTCTTTCAAAGAGAAGATGGGTGATTCTTAATACTCAGTTCTAAAAGAAAAGGGTCAGAATTCATGGTAAGGCTGAAAATAAGTTATCAATGTCTATGTGGGGTTAAGAGAGTGTAGGGCAAAAGTAAGTAGGTTCACTTCCCAGAATTTCAGAGATCAAAGTGCTGTGTGTTAATCTAGGGTTGGGGCAGATTTGTAACCGGTCTCAATAATCTAACTCAAGAGGCTGGGAATCAGGAAAAACGTCTTTCCCAGGAATGAGTTCGTAGATTAATAGCTCCTTGAGAGAGGTAGTTCCTCAAGGTAGACCAGGAGATCATGCCGATGCACAGCTTTTGGAGGGCTCTTCATATCCTCATCATTAGACAGCAGGCTCTCTAGTGATGGGACAGGCCCCCAGCCTGCAGCTAAGGACCCACATGCGGAAGTCAGAGGACGCTACAGTGGGCAGCCCATGCTTATCTTGTATAAATGAGGTTTCCCCACTTTAATGAAAACATCTATTTAATAATATACCTTTTTATCAAATAGTGACTAAAAAATCCCAACCAGAAGAAAAAAGGCAAGATGAATGGTATTTCTTTTTAAATTTCACTAATACTCCTCCTGCTGGCAAGTGAGGAGAGGGGAGGGAGAAGAGAGATCTTTTAACACCCTTGTGAGTGGAGAATGACAAGGGAAAGGGAAGAAGGTGCAACCAAAACATCTCAGAAGGAGAGACTCCCAGACATTAAAGGCTCTTACCTATCCTTTAATATATCCCTCTCCAGTATATGAATCAATATACTTATTTAATATTCATGTATGACATATATGGAGTGCTAATGATATACCAGGTACTCTGTTAGGCTCTTGGGTTATCAAGATATATAAACCATGATTCATAACTTACAGAGCTCAGACTCATTAAAAGAGGCATAATAGGCTGTAATGTGATGAAAATCAAGCTATGAGCTGAATACTTATCTCCTTTAATCCTCAAAACAATCCTGGAAGGTAGTCTTATTATTTCCATGTTACATTTGAGGAAACTAAAGCTTCAAGCGGTGAAGCAACTAGACTAAGATCATAAAGGTAGTACGTGTCAGGGTAAGAGTTTGATTCCATGGTGAGCCAGATTTTAAAGCCCACACTTCCATCCATACGTGGCATTGATTTTCTTGTGTAAATGTATCATTAAACCCCCATCAAGTCTGAACACTAGAACTCCTACTCCCAGCAGGCAGAATCAACCAGCATTATTTGTACACTATTTTAGCTCATTTCTAGATGAAATATTATTTTGTGGCATAACCTATGAAATCTAACCATGTTGAATTCCTCTGATTAGGGACAGGCTTGATTCCAAGTAGGAGGGTATGCCTGAATGCACAGGTAGGAGTGACATTAACCCAGCCGGAAAGTTTAGAGACCATCTAGCAGATCATTAAACAACTGCCTTTCAAATGTGCAGCACAGAACCTATTTGTAAGCTGGGGACCTCCTGTATTGATTCTTCCCAGGGAAATTACTTATTTTTATACATGTGTTCTGTGCTCTATCGATAATACAGTTTGACATGGTAACACTCAAGTGCATTACAAAAAGAAAGCAGATGCTTCTAATAATGCTCTTTGTTTTTCTTTGTATCGTGAAAGCAGTATGCATGAGTTTTCTGTGCCTCTTCCCAGATAATTTTTAAATAGTGTCAAGGAATATGAGTAATTTTTTTCGAAGTAAAAACCAAGACTTTCCTGATAAGCTGCTCTGTGTAACTGTTCCTTCTGGTAGCTTTACCTGACCACTGATTTATTCATTCATCACATATTCGTTGAGTATCTACTATGTGCTAGGTATTGTTTTAGGTACAGGGATAACATAAAAAACAGGCAAACCTTCTCTTTTTAAGGAGCTCATATATTAGGAAGTTAGAGAAAGTATGAAATAAATAAGTATAGCAGGTCAAATGATAGTATTAACAAGAAAACTAAAGTGGGGTAGGACGGGTAGAAATAAAAGTAACAAGAAATTGCCATTTTATGTATAGCAGACTGGAAAGACCTCTAAGAGGTGATTTTTGAACAGAAACCTCAGAGAAGTGAGGGAATTAGCCATTCACATATATGGAGGAAAAACATTCCAAGTAGAAGAAGCAGCAAACTCCAAGTATTAAGGAAT